>JABASF010000084.1:0-73370 GCA_019776145.1 Harlomillsia oculata | reverse complement strand
ATATAATATGCCAATTAGGCATAATTCCTGTAAAATGCGTACTATACTACAGTCCATATAGGACTAGGAACCACATTACCGAATCTCAAACCTGGCATTTCATACAAAAAATTACACTCTTTCATTCATTTGAATATCAGAAGTAGAAGCAAATGACAACAAACGGAGCGTAAACTAAGGCAATGATAGCGTATGTACAAAGTGTGACAAGAACTGAAAAAGCTAAACAATGAAGATAAAGAAATGCATTCATACCACCCGTCGGGTTGTTTCTAGAAATGGCAGGATCTCTTCCGGCGGTGCGGTTGGTTGCCCTTCTGAAGATTCTTCTGCAGCTCGGATCACCGCCGTCTCAAGCCATCCGATTGCTCTGTCGTACAAACCTTTGTTGAATGCTGCTTTTCCAAGAAATAAGCAATCACGTGCTAGAAAAGTTCAAATTAAAAACAAGGTAAATAACCTGATTGATAGCAGTTTATGAAATGTACATTTTCTTAAATATATTACCATTATCATCACATCTATATTTTGAGATTATAAAACATTCACAGAAACATGTACCCGAAAGATGATAAGGGCTATGCGGCAGTTTGGTTTCAACTCCAACCGAACCTTTGATGATTTCTGATAAGTTGAGGCCGTATGTATCTTGAAGTCCAACCAATGCCATTGATCCTCCCACAAAGTCATCAAAAGTAGGTAGATTTTCACTTCTTTCAATGACTTCTCCAGCCAAGTCTGTAATGCCGTAATTAAATTAATGGCGACGTTGCCTTTAAAAACTGTTAAATGACATTATGTGTGTACGTAGATGGTTCATTATGCTATTAATGCATTATATCATGTCTGTTCCGAAGCATTGAAAATTGAAATTGACCATGAACCTGCTCCAGGATATGGACAGAAATGATGAGATAATGATGAATTAATGACATTTAATCAAATGCACCGTTTTGATAATAACGTTAGTACATATTCGTATTTTTCCTATTGAAGGCTAATATGCTAGACGATAAGCAAGAGTTTACAATAAACGAATTAAAGAAAGAAAAAAAAGAAATATTCATGCCATTATTTGACCTAGTCAGTTTTTGTAGCTTGATTTGATTGACATGACGTTTTTGCTGGGGAATGATGATGAGATGACCATAGCAAACAAATCGCATTAGTTACTACGACCATACAACATACAACCACAATTGGACGTGGACGTGTGCTACAACTGAGATTGTGGCTTACCGGTCACTTTGGAATGATTCTTGATGGCATTGGCCACAGTTTCCCAATCGACGACGGTCCGCTTGAGAATATGATAAGCATTGAAAGGATGGGCTACTGCCTCAGTCGTGTCTTCATCTTTGCCTTCAGGGTTCATTGCGTTGAAATCCTCAATGTACCTGTGGTGATAAACGACATTAAAGCAACAATGAACATTTTGAAGCCTTATTACTAGAGATAGTTATATTTACAGTAAATGAGAAATGTCACTCATAGTCATAGTGTCATAGCGTATAATAGGAACAATAATATGCTAAACTTATTTTAGCTATAAGGTACGCCTAACACGCTCAAAGTGTCTTGTAAGCATCTTTCATATACGAGGTATCTTCATAATCGAAAAAAATTGTACAGAAATGATAAATTGGCTAAGCATTATGAAGGCATAGTGATTATTACAGGAGATTCGGGAGTGCATGCTGAACAATGTTTGTAAAGATTTTTAAGTATTACCATGAATCCATTAATTAATTTCAAAACTTACTTTCTAATGAGTTGCAAATCCTTCTCCAGCATGAGTGCATATTCTTCAAGCTTCTCTACAACTTCAGTCTCATGCTGGTACAATTTTTGGAGCTCAGTTGTTGATGTGAAAATTTCTTTAGCAGACGCAATAGTCGTAGAATGAAAGAAGAAGAAGAAGAACAGTACAAAAGGAATAGGCAAGCAACGGAATGACATTGTGACAAAATTGCTATGCCTTTTAACCCGAAACTTTGATGAGGTAATGTGAGACTTAGACATGTTGACTTGACTTTTCCTTTGTGATTTTTTGACAAATTCACAAAACTCAAAAATTGTTAAGGTCACGAGACACCATGGACACAAGGTATGTAACACACAGTTGGTAAAATGATATTGACCAAAAAATACTTATGATGAGGATGACACCATCAACACGTGTGTATTATGGAGCCTAGTCAACAGTTGAGACCAGACTGACACAAGACCCGACCATTAGGGCAACTTTTGCTTCCTGTTTGATAGCGTGTAGCATTGTAACGTGCAAGTTAAGTTTACATGCAAGGATTTTATGGAGCTAAGTTGTACTTGTACTGTTGCACTTTGAACATGATGTTGTTGTTGTTGGAAGAAGTTGGAACGGTGGAATCATTCTTCAGGAACAAGTCATACCTGTGACCACAATACAGCGTGGTATCCGATTTGAGGAACATTATGTATTAGCATTGCTTGCATTGGTCATAGTTGAGTGTTGTGTCGTCGTCTTTTGCAGTCTCATGCATCCAATCTATCCTCTGCTTTAAAAAATCATCTTAAAGTCACACAGCAGACAGCACACAGTACCTTTGCTTATGTCTTTTGCAAAACTGCATAAGAATGTAATGCTTTCTAGTTTAAGACTGACTCTCAAAGCATAAAAGACCCGCATAAAGGTCTTTCTTTACTCTTTGCCATCTTCTTCCCTTGCAGAACCTTTCTTCGTTGTGACGGATGGACGAAGGAGTGGCCTTTAGCATTGACCGTAAGGAAAAGGGAGGTCTCGGCTTAAAAACATTATACCCGTTCATCGTTCTTCTTTTAAGGAACGCAACGCACTTGGGCTTGAGGGCACACGCAATTTTGACTCTTCTGCAAACAATGACATGACGTCGTCAACATCGCCGAATCGCATTTTATGAGCCTCATCCTGACATGGCATGGTTAAGCTTATACCGACACTATTACTAATGACATGTGCATTTAATAGCACTATTAATTGCATTTAGCTCATCATCATCTTCTTCGTCAACTTTATGGTTTTTGCTTTATAGCAGAGATTCATTGGAGCTCATCTACCATGAAAAATACCTTTGTCATGTCACGGCTTACGGCATGGCATGGCCCACTAAAATAAAAAGAAACCTTGTTTTTACCACCACAGGAAGAAAACCGTCTTCAAACAAACATCTTCTCAATAATCTCTTCTTCATCTTGAATACATGAACAATTTGACTTTACTCAAGACAATTTATGCCCTTTTTTTTACCTTTCTACTCTACAAGTCTACAACCTCCAACAATATTATTCATATTGCGAATTTTGCCCTGTAAAAGTTCACTTACACTTTATTAGAAATGCCAACTACGTTGTTAGCTTTCCTGAACGCAGATTTACAGATTAAATCAGTCAGTACACTGCACACCAATAATGTACAAAGGCATCGGCATAGCAGTAAAAACAAAATGTATTTTATAAACATGTCTTGTAGATTTGTATACAGTACTCTCTCAAAAAAAACCCCGAAAGCTAACAACATAACAATATACTTCAAAATAAATAAACCAAGATAAAAAAAATACATAAACTGTTAAAAATGAGCTTGTGCAAGAGTTTTTGTTATATCGTCCATATAGTACGATGTACGTCTGTCATCCGGAGTTTGCGTTTTTTGGGTTTTTGGTGTGCTTCATGTACCTAATTAAAAGCTCAGTTACGTTTACAAGGCTTTTTTGGTCGGGTGACTCTGTTTATTACTTCTTTTCTGTGGGATTTTAGTATGTACTTTAGCATGCTTTGCTTTTTGTGGAAGATTATTTCGTCCGCAACTTGTACAAAAATTTGCAGTATAGTTACGTACTAATCTCAAACTCCCATCTTCCAAGTATATTATATTATACCATAAAATTCAAAAATGTTAACCTTATAATAAGTAATATAACGTAACACATATCAAAACCTTATTTGCCGTCAGAATAAAACCACAAACTCTCAACATGTACAAACTATAAGAATTTAAAGTAGTGTTCTATATAGTTTGCTTGTAACGTTCATGCAATTAAAAGTTAAAACGTCATTTCCTTTGCCTTGCCAAACATCATCATCGTTAGGAAACATGGATAGTTATGTAAAAATATGCCGGGGATTCATACGAGAAGGAGATATGTGGTGTCTGATGAATTGATACGGATTTAATACAAAAACTGAATGAATAATATATTAATCCAAGGAGGAAAAATGGAGAGAAATTTAATGCTAAAACACCAAGAAGAGAAAACGCGCAGCGTAACAAGAACAAGGAGACAAGAAGAAGCAAACAGCAAAACGTTATGAAGTATAACAACGTTACTTCTTGTATGTAATACTGTTAAGTTACGAATTCATAAAAGTCGTATCTATGTTATAGTTATGATTCATGATATCATCCTGTATAAATGTCTATGGTAAATACTCGAATCAAGTTAAAACACACTTGAAAATCCCAGGGAACGGGTGGTTTTAGGGTTTTTTTTAGGTTTGCTTTTGCATTGCATTGCATTTATATAGGATTTTGTGGATTGGTTGGCTAAAAGGGAGAATGGTATAAAAATGCTCTCTCCTCTCTCAGTGTTTTTCACTCGTATATAAAGAGAATGACAGTAGTGAGTTCAAGTCAGCAGATTGAAAGCAAAGACTGACTACTTGTTCCTGGAGCAAAAATTTACAAGAACAAGAACCTTCTTTCTGTCTTTTTATAAGGAAAAACGCAAAGAAAAAAAAATTATAACCAAGATTGTGTGATTGAGTGTTTCTCAGTGTTAAGTGTTCAACCTAAGTTTGTGGACTCTTGTCCTACTCGTATCACATAGAACACAGTAATTATTATATAATTGAAGTATAACATTTGCATTTGCATTGATTTTTGAAACTCATTTTCAAAATTTTGAGACGGTTTTTTGAGACGTTTCCTTTTTAAACTGTTATTTCGTGTATAGGTGAAACCGTCTCCTCCCGTTTTCACTTTCCTGTATGGAAAAGACCGGGTGAGAACAGACTTTTCCATTTCTCTACTTTTCACGATTTT
Source organism: Harlomillsia oculata (assembly GCA_019776145.1). NCBI lineage: Eukaryota > Metazoa > Arthropoda > Collembola > Entomobryomorpha > Oncopoduridae > Harlomillsia > Harlomillsia oculata. The sequence continues at coordinate 68,311 of JABASF010000084.1, read as the reverse complement.
GGGTATATTTCCGAGGTTCGGTTGGATATATGAGAAAAGTGTGAGGATTAAACGAAACAGTTTCTTTTCTTTTTGATTTTTGTACTTGAGAGATTTCAAAATAGGAGTGACCTTGTAAACGTGTTTTTTTCAAATCAAATTGATATCATATAAATTGAGCGTTGTGATAGTGTTTATGGCACTGGACGTTTGTCAGTGAAAGTTTTTGACACTTTCCTTGCTACTACAACTGGGTTTTTTTGGGCGTTGACAAGGTCGTTTGCGGTGACGGTCTTTTGAATCAACGGTTTTTGATCAAGTGTTTTTTTTTAGTTTTTGAGAACATTTTATACTAAAGGAAATATTATAGTATGTTAATATACTAAAGGACTTTGTTCATGACTTGGTGTGGTCACGAAAAAAGTAACGGATTGTGGTTGTGATCGAAAGGGTCAGTGCTTGCTGTTCTTCTTTTGTGAGTTTTTAGTAAGTCAGTAATATAAAAGCGATGAAGAGGATAATATATACAATTATTAGTGTTTGAAACAGTAACTCCTTTTAAAATTAGGGAGTCTGTTCTATGATTTTCGTCCTTGTCTTGGTCATTTTTATTGTGGTCTATGAAACAACAAAGGAATAATATTGTATTCATTTTGCCACCAATTCTAAAGGACCATGGTTAAATTAGTTGTTAAGTTGTTTCGACTTGTTAGTCTTTTTATGTCCACAGTGTCAGTTTGTAGAATAGCACTTTTGAGACACCATCGTCATCTTGAATCGTCCTTTCGTTCCTTTGTTTTTATCAGTGTGAATTTACAAAACGAACGTGGATTTCCATTGCTCAATGTTTGAAGAGGTTGGGTGATCAGAGGAACGATTAGTAGCATGGTTTCCTCCAAGGATTTACGGATAACTTTGCCTACTTTTTCGTCTCGTTTTATAACCGGGGTTTTGCTCATTTGTATTGCTGGGTGCGGCAACCATGTGTCATGTAAGTCATCTGTCATTTCATGTAAATACATGTGTAGTTGTCCCTTTGCCACTAATCTATCGGGATTTTTGTTTAATATTAAACCTCTTTTTTTACAATTTTTAGGTTCGGAAAAAGTGAACATGGAGGTTCTGGCGGTTGGCAACAATGTTGATGTATTAGGCCGAAATCGAAATGTAACTTGTCGTACCAACTCCACGGCAGTGTCTCTACAATGGGTCAAGGAAAGAGGTGACGTGAATTTGTCGAATCGAACTCATTTTGAAAACCATCAAGCAACTCTGCTTTTTCGGAATGTGACCTTAGAAGATTTTGACAACTACACATGCATTGCTTTGCAAGGAAACAAACAAGTGCTCAATGAAACGTACTCCTTCGAATTTCCTGGTAAGTTTACTGTACTCGATTAGGCTGTTTATTGTATGATTTTTTAACTACGAACAGGGATACGTAATATTCTTTCGTTTTTATTTTTAGTGGAACCCAAATTAACAGTCAAGCCTGTTACTGAAGTCGTAGACGGGACATCAATCAATCTTAATTGTAAGGTTAGAGGATTTCCTCTTCCTGAAGCGGTATACTGGAGCTATGGAACCATGGGTTTAAGCAATGGATCTGCCTTCACTTTGGAAATTAAGAATCAAAGTTTGATTGAGTTGACACTGCAATTAACCATTCATAATGCCACTGCATCGAACAATGGTACATACCGTTGTATTGTTGGAACACAAACAGAACGTGCACAACTGATAGTCAAAAGTAAGTTGGGATACTATTTAAGCCGCAATTCCTTATAAATATGCGACAAATAACATTCTAATCTTGTGTTGATTTTAATGTTTTTCTTAGGTAGTCCTGTAGTCGAAATTGATGTGATTAAAGCAGTTGGAAGACAGCAAATATTTGTGAACTGGACGTTATCGAATGGAAACTCTAATCTGAAGACACTGGTTTTGAAGGTTAATTCAAACTCATTCACATTGCTATTAGTCCTTTACTTGCCTAATTGGTGATTCTTTCACACAATTCATACATCATAATTTAAATAATAAACAGTACAAAAAATCAGACGGAGCATTGGACAGTGCGAATGTTTTATCCAAAACTCAGTACGTTCTAAAAAATCTTGCTTCTAATGCATTGTACGACTCGTTTTCTTTGGAAGCTGTAAACGCAATTGGACGTCATACGGCAAAGGATGACAGAAGAGTAAAGACTCTGGAAACGGGTAAGCGTCGTCAAATTGCGCATGTTATTACTCCTGTAAACAAAACATTTATTGAATATGGAATTTTCTTGCAGATCCAAAGTTCATTCCAAAAATATCTGTGAATGGGATCACTTCCAGTTCAGTCACATTGGGTTGGAATGACCTACAGGATATGGCGGATTTCTACCATTTCTTTAATGTGTCTGTACGAATGTTAAGAAGTGGTCATTTGAATGCTTCAGATTATTACCGGACAACTGAGAATCCCTTCATGGTAGAAAGGTTGCGCTCTGGAACGGACTATTTATTCCAGGTAATGATAATAAAAGTTGGTGCGTTGTACAGTTATACTGTTCTTGATGAAACATGAGTTCACTTTAAATGCATATTTATTCCAGGTTCGAGCATGTTCTGAGTACACTATGTTATGTGACGAGTTTTCTGAACAAGTCAATGGAACAACAATGGATGGACGATCAAGTGCGCCCCGGAACTTAAATTTGGTTTGTCATTTCGACGCATCCTTGAGGGAAGGAACTATCATCGCATCGTGGGATGAACCGGGAGATCCACAAGGACGAATTATGGAATACTCCATTGTTTTGCGAGGGAATGCATCCTTTTCTGATGGATCTGGTCGAGTGGCTGAAGATGTAATTGGCCCTATAAACAAAACGGTACCTCATCATCAAAGGAAGATTGAATTTAACCGACAACCACCAAATACAAATCTATTTCTCAGGTACCATTTTACTGACAATTGTTATGGTTATTAATGGCAGTAAGAAATAAACGTAGGTATTGTAATCTTAACGATGGTTCATGTTATTTAGTGTGTGCGCAAAAACAAGATCTAAAACGTGTGGTGACTCTGCGGATGCTTTCTGTTCGACACCAACTAGTATTCCTGATACAGATGAACTGAGTAAAGCCAGTTGGAAGGCGGTTCAACGTAAAAATCAACAAATTGTGTTCATGGTCAACTTGCCAAGTATATCTGAGAGAAATGGATCCATTTGCTGCTTTCGATTAATCGTTGTCCGATTAAAGATCGATGAAAGTGTGAAAGACTTAAGGCCCCCTACAGAATTGGAAATTTCTACTTATGATGAAGTTCACAATAATACGAACGGCGGAGCTTACATCGCAGAATTTCTGGATGGCAACAGGTTAACATACTTTCAGCTTGTGGTGTACACGGCATTCGTAATTAATTTTCGATGTAACTAGTGTCTTAAATATATATTTTGTAATTATATTCTAGCCGGAAGATCATGATTGGAGATGATGATGTTGCAGAATCCAAGAGAAATCCATGTCGAAGTTGTGGAATGTCTACTGATGGCATTACAGGTTCCTTCCGTAAAACTCAATTCTTTACGTTTCATGGGGGTAGGTCGCATCGGAAACGTCATGCAAGTTCCTCTCAGATCTTTTCGTTCCATGCGAAGGATGGGCCTTTGGATGCTGACAGCACGTATACTGCCTACTTGGATGCCATTGGTAAGTCGAACCGTATTTAATATTTTAAAACTAAAATTCAGTAATGTAGTGGGAACTATACTTATACTATTAATGTGATTAATTTATTTCAGTTATGGTGGACGACAAACAATTTCGATCACAAAGTAGATACTTCGAGCCTCTTCGGCCAGTCCGGATGCAAGAACCTGCACAAACCTTTTTACCTGGCATTGCTGTCATTTCAAGTTTATTCGTTGCTCTTTTAGTAGTGTTAGCAACACTGGGTTGTGTCATGCGATGGCGTAGAAAGGAGCCTGGTGATCAGGAGTACCAAGGTATTTCTACATCTTGTCAACAGTGTTTCCGAAGTCTACGTGGCCAACAACCTATTCCTAGTGATGAACCTCCAGTTTTGCCTCCTCTTACCAAAGAAGAACTAGTTGATGCTTACATTAAGCGACATCAAGATTCAGATCACGGGTTTCAAGAAGAATTTGAGGTAATGTGGTTGGAAGTGATATTTGATGCTATTAACTATGTAAGACTAACCTTAAAATACATGTTTGGGGTTGTTTCTATGTAGAATCTGCCAGATCGCTTCAGTGATCGAACAACGTTTGCCTCTGACAATCGCGATAATTCAACAAAAAATCGCTATCCAGACATTAAAGCTTTTGATCAAACACGTGTCAAATTGCAAGCTGGTGAAGGTTCTGATTACATCAACGCCAACTACGTAATTGGGTTTAAAGAACGAAAGAAATTCATCTGTGCTCAAGGTCCTATGGAAGCAACTGTCAATGATTGGTGGCGTATGGTATGGGAACAGCGTGTTCACCTAATCATTATGCTCACGAACGTGGAAGAATACAACAAGACAAAGTGTGCCAAATATTGGCCTTCTGAAGGCTCCATTGATTACGGAGATCTTCACGTGACTCACCATGATGAAAAGCGTCTCTCAGGTAGCGTTTCATGTGGATTTAGATACTTATAAGTTGTCGGTATTATATTATCAAACTGATTCACTGAAACATTTTTGTAATTTATTAGACTACTTGGTGAGACACTTAAAGTTGAGTAAAATTCGTCAGGACTCAAATGAACAAGATTCGGGAAGCACAGAAGAACGAAACATCACTCAGTATCACTATTTAGTGTGGAAGGATTTCATGGCTCCTGAGCATCCAGTGGGGATCATTCGTTTCATAAAACGCTTCAATGAGATTTATTCAGCGGACTTGGGTCCAATCCTTGTTCATTGCAGCGCTGGAGTTGGGCGGACTGGAACGTTAGTAGCGTTAGACTCTCTAATGCAACAGTTCAACGAAGAAGGAGAGGCTTCAATATTCAATACAATATGCGATTTAAGACATCAAAGAAATTACTTGGTTCAGTCACTGGTAAGTAATGTAATGTTACAGTCTACGATTTCAATATGATTTTTAATTATATTTCGTTTTTATTATGATTTACTCTAGAAACAATACATTTTTGTCTATCGAGCACTGATGGAAATGTGTCAATTTGGCGATACGGAAATTCCTGCATCGGATCTGAAAGCTTCGGTCGAGAAACTGAGGGTCGTTGAAGAGGGCCACGAAAAGTCAAGAATGCAAGAAGAGTTTGAGGTACTGTGCATTTGCTTTTGTTTGTCTATTATTTTAACATATAGTAGAACAAAGGTTAAGGTTTTGAAATCTATAATTGTTTACAGAAATTGTCACAAGTCATTGAGGACAGAAAGTCGTTTTCAGTAGGTCAATCGGATGAAAATAAACACAGGAATAGACATGAGACTGTCATTCCATACGATAGAACACGTGTGATTCTTTCTCCTATGCCAGGACTGAATAAAGAAATTTGCACGTATATTAATGCTTCTTTTATTGAGGTAAAATGAAATATCAAATTTTAAAATGAATGTCATTTGTGATTATACTGACTGAGTAATTAAATTACGTACTGGTTTTCTATTATAGGGATATGACAATTCCAACTCAGAGCAGTTCATCATCACACAAGATCCATTGGATGTGACAGTTGGAGATTTTTGGAGAATGATTGTCGAACAGAATGTTAAAGGTGTTGTGATGCTGTCAGAGCCTGGGGAAGAAAAATGTCCCCGATACTGGCCCGAAAAAGATCAAGAAACCAGTCATGATTTTATTAAGGTGAAATATATGCAAAGCCAGAGCTTTCCATTTTACTACCGTCGTGAGTTCACGGTAACAAATACAAAAATCGAAGATTCATGCCTCGTCACACAATTTCAATATAACGGCTGGCCAGTTGGTGATGGTGAAGTTCCGACAATTGATAGAGGAATTGTCGAATTGATCGACACTGCATTTAAGCACAAAGAGACGTTGGAGAAAAACTGTGGACCTATGGTTGTACATTGCAGGTACAGTTCGTCACACTTTTTTTAACTTGTCCTATTGGTACTGATCTTTTTTTATGACAATTTAAATGTTTTAACTTTTATAGTGATGGAGCAGACCGTAGTTGCATTTTTGTAGCTCTTGCTATTCTTGTGCAACAGTTGATGAACGAATCTCGAGTAGATGTTTTTAGTGTTGCTCGTAAACTTCGCTCTCAGCGGCCAGGATTATTTAAAAATTTTGTAAGTGATTTAATCAAGTTCCTTGCTAAGAACTTTGTTGAATTACTATGCGTAATGTTAATGTTTCACTGAATAATTTTTGTTTCAGGCACAATATGAATTTATCTATCGTGGATTGGTTACCTATGCTGAGCTCCATGTTGCAAATGGAAACGCTGGTCATTGACTGTGAAATTTTGTCTGATGCATGTATTGGTGAAATGTGTAGTTTGTTCCACTAGACTCGAATTGTTTGACAACATTCTTATCTCATACTAGACAGTGCAGAAGGTGTTTAATGTACTACTACTGTAAGATATCGTATACAACGCCATATTTTATATTGAATATCTGACACGTTCCATTGATTTTACAAAGGCATTTCTTTTACTGACTGTGACTGTCGAATACAAATAGTATGTAAGTTTAAGGTAGCATTCTGTCTTGTCATTGTCATAATTATAAGTGTAGTTGAAACTGTGTTCATCTTTACAGGTTTTTCTTCATGAATTGAATTTCAAGTGTTAATTTTTGTATTCAATACTTTTCATTTTCAATGCACAAAACCTGAAGTGATTCTGACTTTCAACACGACATTGTTCCTTTTTTGTGGTATTGGTTTTATTATTATAATAAAGTTTTAAAATTCCTTTCGAGCCAGTTCAAAAAGTTCAAGTCTCCCGATGTAGTATGCCGTAGATTACGAAAACGTGTAAACTAAACTATTATATATGTTGACATTTCCATTTTATGCGAAGTGTAACTTAATGCCTGCGTTTGGCATTATTTTTAGTATGAATTTTATAATTGATTTTAGTGCTTATTAGCTCTTTCGGTTTTTTGCATCGAATTTTTGCATTTTTGCAATTGAACATGACGCTGGCCGCTGAGGAGAAGCTTATTTTTTGTATGCTTGTTGAATTTTGAATTGTAATATTTCGGCAAATTTCCTTTTAATTATATTATGTGGTTTATTGAATTGATATTATTAATTTTATTGTTTTAGTTTTAAAAAAACATTTTATCTTCATGTAGTTTCAGATACGTTTTACGCAAGTTGCTGACGTTTTAGTCTTTTTATGTGCTTAATAGTTTAATTTATTTAATAATGTATTCTTGTTGATTTCTGCTTTCATTGCTGTATTCTGAGAAACAGTTCCTTTTTTGGTCTACAGTTCGGGGTTTCAGCTGTTATTAAGCATAATTAGCAATATTAAGAACTTAACATATAGTAAAAGTGGAAGTTGTAGTGTTTTTTGGCTCGTATTTTATCGAGCTTTTATAATATAGGCTATAAAACACACTTGTAAAATTGAACCTTTTCTACCTTAATTGTGGTACTTTTATGAAAAGATGCCGACTTCTCAAATGCTGTGTTCTGAAAATGCAACCAATGAATAAAGATTTTTCACATTAATTTCTTTTTTGATTGTTGTCTGTGTCATTCAGTAAAATTCTATACCAAGTACAATATAAAACAATAGGTCATTGATTGCATAATTGACAATTGATAATTGTTATGTTCATTCATATCATCCACAACGTTTCATTCATTCATGCTCGTAAAAGACATTTCAGTCTCACGATGCCCCCAAAACCATTTTAAAAGATCAAACTCATTTTGAATCCTGCTTTTTCCACCTGTACAGGCTACAAACACAACTTTCACATGGACACAAAACACATTTTACGATGTACATACCATGCATGATGCATTTTACTTTTTTTACTGTACATATACTCAATTTTGTGCCGACACTCAACTAACTGTACCTCAAAATGAGATGTACGGTTACAACTTACAACAAACAAAACTGTCGAATCCTACACGGTCGAATGAAGACAGGTCAAACCTTAAACATTCACCCTAATCATTTTGCGACTACTTCCTCATCGTGTTCGGTCCATCGCACAAGCATCATTCTATGCAAAAATGTTTTGAAACCACGACGACGACTGAGGATGACGAGACGCCATTCATACATATTATTCAAATGTATATAAAACCGTGTTTGTCATTCCTTTAAAGGTAAAAAAACAACATGATTTCGGAAAACAAAAACATTTCGACCCTGCAAAGATCCAAAGGTATTTTTTACTTTTTAAACATTTCATACGGGGTCAACGGGGTTCAGTCCGTAGTTCAAAGGGTTATGGATTTAAAACATTTAAAAGTTATTTAAATAAGACAGAAACTCCAAGGAAGCAAAGAAGCAAAATCTCTGAGCGTTTGCGTTCGATGCCGTTCCTTTTTTTTTGCATATAACAATGATTTTTATATGGAATCGTATACGGTAAAAAGACGATACACATATGCATACGGTCAGGTGGATTTTGACAGGGTTGGGGGAAAGGAGGAGACAATCACATAAGAAAAGGAGATTCTCAAAGACCGGTGTGTGGCGCCGGTGTTGGGTACTACAGAAAGGCAAAAAAGGGGGATTTTCTGTTTACCCCGCACCCTTGGACGTTCCCCCCCTTGGAAATGGCTGTGCCAAAGTGAGCAGCAAGAGGAAGTGTCTCTTAACATTTTGGGGCCTCACTCGCTCTCCTGTTTGGGTGGACTTGTACATGAAATCGTGTGTTATACACTTTCTGCCGTGTTTTATACTGTATACTCTCTTGGATGTTGGATCCTACGCTAAAAAAATCATCGCAATGGTATATTTGGCGTAATAATAAAATTGTGTCCCTGTGCTCTGTGTGTTAGGTTTGTGTTTTATACATTCTATAGTGTTTTGCAGCTTCCGAAACCTCTTCTCTCAACGTACGTACTAAAAGTGTGAAAAATAATAAGGGATTTTTTTTAAAGTGTAGGAATTCGGAGTTTTAAATCGTTCCGAATTGTCCCTTGCATTCATTGTGTGTGGTACTTACACTCGTGTATGGGCGCGTATCAACACTTTTTTTTAGAACGTTGATGTATATGTGGAGTTTTGAAAACAAAACATTAGTTTTTTTGGGTTTGCGGGATCTTTAGTGAAGGATGTGAGACGTTTCTTTCCTGTGAGTATTTTTAGTAATTCCTGAATCATTTGGGATCCTGAGATAAGGTGAGATTTTTAATACACGATTTGTAATATGCGTCGTTTAGTTTTGATGGGTGAGGATTCCGGGATTTTAAAAGTCGAGTTTTTAATTTGTGCGGAACAATTGTTGAAATTGTATGTCGTATTATGTCACCCGGGTTTTGTTATTTTGACTTTGACATTGTGGAATATTGTTCTTCTGAAAAAGTGAATGTTCCATTCAAAGTTGGAATGTCAATTTAATTGTGCATTGTTATTATTGTTGTCTGGTTTGGTTGTTAATTTATGAATGGGTTTTGTTTTTCTAACAGGTTTTCTTTTGAAGCTACACAATGAATAGCTCGTCAACTTGAACTTTTACACAATAGACAATTTGAATAATCGCTGTCATTTTTAAGTTCCTAGCGACAACTTGGAAGTTGTCGCAATCCTGGTCTTAATCATTCATTTTATTAGAAAATCGTTCAACAAGACCCAGGTTAGCAATGTACGCGAAAGGTAAAGGGTCGACGGTACCCTCAGACGCCCAGGCGAGAGAAAAGTGAGCTAATATTTTCACACTCAAAATTTATTTTTAAAATCTATGAGTTTGAAATTTTGAAATTAACGGATGTTGTGTTAATTGTGTACTAGGTTGGCACTTTATGTGTACGAGTATTTACTTCACGTTGGCGCACAGAAGGCCGCACAGACATTCCTTTCAGAGGTAATAATGCGGTAGTTAATGTACCACGTGTTTCTGTGTTAAAATATAAAAATTGACTTGACATTATGACAAATTTTAGATCCGTTGGGAGAAAAATATTACATTAGGCGAACCCCCGGGATTTCTGCATTCGTGGTGGTGGTAAGTTGTATAATATACATATAACTTTGTGTATTGTTACATTTGATTGCATAAGTTGTAATTCGGAAATAGTATTTCTGGGAGAAATTCAAAGTGTAACTGTGTCGTTGTAGTGTATTTTGGGACCTGTACTGTGCCGCTCCAGAACGAAGGGACACTTGTGAACATTCTAGTGAAGCCAAAGCATTTCACGATTATGTACGATTTGTCACAAATATTCATTTTAAGTTTGTTTTCAATTTTAAAGATATCATTAATAGAGATGTTTATCTTTTCTAGGGTTTTGTGAACTCTGGATATGGAGTTAATGGAATTGCACATGTAAGAAGTCAAATTTTATCAGCATTTTGCTGTTCGTTCAGTTTTTTAAATGCAATCAAGTAAATGCCAATGCTATACTTTCGAATGATTTGCAGAATGCTGGTCCCGCTCCAAGTCCTATGGGTCAAATGCCTCAATCTGATGGTATGTCAGGTGGTCCCATGCCTCCTGGATTTTTCCCTGTAAGTAATGTTCAGTTCTATATTTTTATGTGACTTTAGTGGTTCTATTACTTTATTATGCAATGGAACTAAAACTTTTCTTTCTGCAGAATTCTAATATGAGACCTTCACCGCCGACACATCCTTCTTCACAACCTTCCCCTCACTCTCAGCCACCACCACCTCAAATGTTAACTAGCCAAGGGGTATGTGTTAGTTTTAAATTGACACTTAAAGAATTGACATTGACACCATTGATCATAAAATACTTTTTTGATTCATAATAGCCTTTTATGGGTCCGAGATATCCTGGCGGACCAAGGCCTGGTGTACGATTACCGATGGGAAATGATTTCAATGGGGTAAGTATACTGGTTTTTATTGCAGTTTACTTTAGACTTTGCTGAGGATATGAATTTTAAGAGCATTATTCATTTTGCAGCCCCCTGGACAGCCAATGATGCCTGGACCAATGGACCCCACCAGACAAGGTTTGTTTTAAATATTAAAATTAAATCTTGCTTAAACTTCTTAATCAGGGACTTCTGCTTAGACTTCAATGGTGGTGAAGTGATAGCCTATAGACGATATCTGAACAGTCTATTTCTCTTGTTTTTGATATTACTATTTTCTCTGTCTAATATGAAACACTGAACTATGAATGCTGCTGCGAATAGGGGAAGGCGGGGACTTTGTGGGATGGCAAGGTATGACATGAATATAACAAATAAAAGATACACGTTATTTTAGCTTCATTGATATGTTGCACGTGTTCTTATGTATTATTGTGTATACATTGCAATCGCAAAGTTGAAAGGCGACGTATTGTTTAGCTTGGTCCTCGCACATCAGTGACTTCAATATTCATTTTTGCCATTTGCTTTGGTGTCGCTAAATGCATTTTGTATGGTGTTGCTTAAGTGTAATTGAAATATAATAAAATAATATTCGTTTTTAAGGACCTGGAGGAATGGCACCTATGGGCCCAAGAATGACTCCGCCAAGACCTGGTATGGGACCAATTGGTCCGTCATATGGTCCAGGACCCGGCATGCGTGGCCCGCCTCCAGGAGCAGGACCCGGAGGTCCTGGAGGAATGCCGCCACTTTCAATGGGAGGCCCAGGGCGTCCTCAGTGGCCTCCAAATTCCAATGCTGTAAGTAAAGACACTATATTTCAAAGCGTTCGTAAATTCAGAAGTTGGTTTAGCAAATTTTTTAAAATTTAATTAGCCAATGAACTATAATTCATCATCGCCTGGAAACTATGGAGGACCGCCAGGATCGGCAGGACCTCCGGGACCAGGTACACCGATAATGCCAAGTCCACAAGGTCAGTACGATTGTTATTGTAGTATGACATGTTTAATAGAACTCAAAGCATTTTATATGCTCTATATATACTAAAACTAATCACCCGGTTCTTTTATAGATTCGTCGAGCTCTGGGAATGAAAATATGTACGGAATGATGAAACCGGTCTCAGGAGGAGCATTATCAGGCGTAAGATGCTTCACTTAGTATTTAGATTTAATATTTAATAAATGTCATCTAAACTGTAACTTGATAATGTGCAGGATTTTCCCATGGGTGGAGGCCCAGAAGGAGGCCCTATGGCACCCTTAGGTCCTATGGCCCCAGTAATGAACGGTGACGGCTTAGATATGAAAAATTCACCCGCTAATGGACCTGGAACACCTCGTGATGATGGTGGTTCCTCAATGCCAGAGTACAATTTAGGAGGTTTTGGTGGTCCACCTGAAAACGTACGGGGATTTTTTATATAACTTTATTGTGTTACGCTGTACTCTTCGGCTTTACTTATGAAAGAACCGTTTTTCTTTGGAGCAGACGGAATCTGCAGCCATTCTCAAGATAAAAGAAAGTATGCAGGAGGAAGCCAAAAGGTTTGAAAAAGACTCGGATCAACATCCAGACTATTTCATGCAATAGTTCATCAAAAATCCCGGTGTCACCTCCTTGCGACGTTTCCAACACACCACAATTCTTCGGTGTTGAGTTACCCATGTAATAGGGCTCGAAAAATGAAGAACTGGCTATGGTTTGGTTGTATTGAACGAAATCTCCATGTTGAAAAATGTGGTTGTATAGATTGGGTTTGATTGAAGCAAATTACAGCGGTTTTTACAAACTTCGCAGTATCAGCGAGTGATCTGGTTTCAGTTCCTGCAGGTGAAAAGAATTCATTGGCTGCGATTTGCCTTTTCACCATATTGCAAAAAAACCATTGACACCCAGTGCAACAATCGTATTGTTTATTGGCATGTTTCTTGCCATACCATTTAGTAGCGTTACGACTGACATTTGTGTGAAAGCCATGAAGAATTTTATCAGTCGGAGTCTCAACATTTACTACTGTCGTCGTTTTTTTAAAGCTTACAAGGGGGTGTTTCAACGAGGCAACAATGAAATCTTGTCAGCCTAGTATCCCATCATTCCGAATTGAGTGCTTATAAGTGAACTGAATAAATTGTAAAGTTGACCTGAAGCTCTCAGAAAATACCAAGAGTGGCGCTTGAACGTAAATTCAAGAATTACTATGTAATGTTTAAAAAGTAGGGATTAGAGCTTAGGATATGTGCTGTTGTTGTGCTAGTTATTCGTCGTGGTTTTTATTAAAATTTCAATCATTTTTTCCACTTGTAAAGTGAAATGTCATGTCGGCAGTGTTTGGTTTATAGTTTCCACTTCTTTGGATGTGCAGTTCAGGGGTTTCCAAACATGTAAATGCGTGAAGCTACTTAATGGTAGCCTTTAGTGTTAGTATGGTACAAATGTTCGTACTTGTAATCACGTAAATCGTAATTATGTGTACCTATTGTATTATAGTCTTATTATATTGTATTGTATTGTGTATTGAACTGTATTGAACTGTATTGTATTGTATTATGGTAGTTCATGGCGTTGGCGATAGCATTGCATTATTATTATGAAAACTCGGGTATCGAGCGGTTTCAGTTTGGTCTCGTGCAGTGAAAAGTGTCCTATATGGTATTCTGTGTACGTTATCGGTGTGCTTTTACCTATAAGGAATCCCACCATGGCATCTTATTGTCATTACCACTACCATCGTAAGTTGTACTGATATTCATACGCAGCAGAGAGGAACTGGTGTGTCTTTCTCGTTCTGGTTATATAATATGGTATTCTCATTTGTTACAGTTTTTCGTACATAATGATCAACATCGTTGTGGGATAATGATTTTGTGTCTGTTGTTGTATTGTGCGTGTTGCTTTTCAATGAAGAGTGTATTGTTCCCAGTGTATGATGACTTTTCAGTAAAGCCCAACCAACCTTTAACCATTTTCCTTTCATTGTTCCGCTCAATGCGTCCATGTGCCTCATCGTCTCATTCAATTTTGCACTCAACACATTTAATTTTTCATCCGCTTCCATTATTTAGTTAGTTTTTTTTTAAAAACGTTCTTTTGGCTTCTATCATTTGTTTTTGTGATGCATTTTACTATTTGATCCATTTTATTGTAGTTTGCTCGTTGTATTTATAAGATTACAATTTGGTGTTCTTGTTCTTAAGCATGTTCATGTTATATAATGCAATTTGAAAAGTTGATCTCATCATAGTCTTAATATGATTGAGACCCTATGGCATTCCTTTCTATATTCTATAACACTGATTAGTTGAATTGCAACCCCACAGACAAATTACCAACTTGGACAACGTAAATGTACCATTTTACTAAAATATCTGATAATAATAGTTAGGAATTCGATCTCCAAGTCTAAACGAAAATTTGCATTGATAATATAATGCAAGTGATTTTACACGTAAAGATGAAAGACTCTGCGACTCTGTTTGAGCACCTTTTGTAGCAGTAAACGTAAACAATAAACTTGTCCAGCATCTTATTATTCTGAGTGAGTATGTGCAATCGTTATGACGTTACAAAACATTTACCGAACATATTGAACACAGTTACTACGTACTGATGAGGTGGGTGTGAAAGATTGTAAACAACTATATGATGATGATACTACTTAGGACAGTATCATTCACTAAACTCACGTTGGCATCCACACATTTGAACCTACGTGATTTTCTATATCAATCGTACTTTTACTAGAATTAACTAAACTTTGTTAATGTTAGCCATTATTTGTAGGAACAACATACTTGTCAAATCGTCCTTTGTTTATTGCATTAAGTATTACATATTATCAATTTAAGTAAGCATATAATGCAGTCAAAACTGGTTGCTAATATTAAATTCGTGGGCTTAATGTCGGGAGCTAACAGTCGTACGAACAGCAATTATGACGTCCATTTTAAAATGTGGATTTTAAATTATTAAAACACTGAGCTTCTCGGCGTAAAGGCTGAAAAAAAATCGCTGTTCAATTGTGTGGTCGTCAGAGCAGTGCTGACCAGTATTGACTGTAATTGTAACTTGATCAGTATTCTAGCATCTATTTAAGTGTGAATAAACGTAAAAAAACTGAACAATTCATTTCACATTTTGTCAAGAATACTTTTTAAAATTTGTTATCATCAAATTCATTTATTGCCATTTCATTACATTACATTCATATATAATATCACAGTCGAGTATGAAATTCTCGCCCGAAAATCAATTCGCTATTTAATAATTTAATTGTGAACATGAATTTGTAATTTATATGGATGAGGAATTTGGACAAAGTATCGTAATAGTAGGTTTACGGGGCATAGTGCAATAGAAAAATGAGAAGAAGTTTTGTATTTTCCACTGCTTTCTCTCCGTTAGAAAATTGGAAACTAAGAAATAAACTCTTGAGAAATGAATCTCACGAAGATTTGGAAGAGAAAGATAGGATAGAACAATAGTTAATCGGGTTACACGCTTGCTGGCGAAGAAGCTTTTCGTCACCAAGGCTCATCTGCATTTTCTCATGTGACTGGCGTGGCGACTTGGCACAGGGTGCCTTCAGGGACAGAGTTACTAATTGTGACTATAACTTAATTACATGTACGAGGTGTGCGTAATAAAATATTCTTCTTCTCTTCCTTCTTCATCATCTTCATCATCTTCTTGTTCATCCAAGATCCAAGTCATTGTCCACATTTCAATGTGCTCATTTTGAACCGATCTCAAAAACACTTTCCCATGTCTCGTAATTCTTTCCCTTAACATCACTGTGTTTATTATCTCCATGAGTCTTTACAGTCTTCTGTTCTCTTTGTACACAAGACTTTACTGGGATTAAGGAATGAAAAAATGAAAATCACTACTACAACTTGAAAGCTTTTAACAGTGCAATAACATAAGTATAGCAGGCAAAACATATTTCTTGCTAGATTTTGTAAGTATTAATAGTAGCGTCATCATCGTCACAGCATATCATATAGACATAAAGGGATAAACGGCTTGTGTTAAAGGCGTAGGAGAGAAGATTAAGACATTAGAGTTGGAGACAAGAAACGAAAGCTCAGAAGAATAAATCTGGAGAAATTTTACCAGAGGAATGCGAATTACCTGATGCATATAAAGTTATATTAAAGTCTTTTAAAGTGGATATACATATTGATATGGTACAATAGAAGGATAGTTAATAGTTTGAATGAACCGTATTATATAAGGATAAAAGTGCAAGAAGTGGTTGGTGGGACGCTGACGTATGCTAAAGCTAAATGATTCTCAGTCAGTCTACTTTATATTGAGCATTTAAAAAGCCTTTGCTTGGAAAAGTTGACTCCAGTTTGTCACTGACTCCTCTCGTGCAATATACTTAGTAGACGTACAGACGTTCGAAAAACTTGGAAGTTGGTTTGGTAGTAGTCAGTGGTAAAGTGTAGTCAGTGGCGCTGTGTGGCAAATGCAGTCTCAGCAAGAAGATGAGGAAAAGAGATGAGATGAGGTCTCAAACCCTGGAAAAAAAAGAAGGGAGATGCAAAAAAGGGAGTTGACGACTCCAGTGAACATGATCGAGTGTAATTGGTGAAGTGGGTGAGTTGGTCTTCGCTCCACTGCTTCTTCTCTCGTTTTCGGTCTTCCCAAGCTTTTGCTTTTGGCTTTTCCATGATGAGCCGTTCGTTCAAGTCACAAAACGCTGTTTCGCTCCCTGTCAGTGTGCATGCAGTCGCTGTTCTGAGTGGACCTGTTCTCTTTCCCGTGTTCTCGTCATCGTCATCGTCCAAGTTCTCGTTGTCGCCTTCCACTCACACTGTCATTGTCATTGCCACCGGAAGCACCCAACATCCTTCTTCCCTCATTGCATAACTCACAGTGCGTATTACATGCGTTCCATCTCCCTTGCTTTTCCATTCCCATGAAACCTGAGGTTTTCCATTCTCCAGTCTGGGGTAAAGAGTGACAAAATCAGTTTTTTGTTTCTTCAGGAAACTTCGAAATTGAAAATATTGGAAATTTTTGTTTGGCAGTGAATGTACAGTTTTGTCTCTTGTATTGTGTTCAACTTATGTGCCTGTGACGAGTTAAAGACTATCAGTTTCTAAGGCATTATAATTATTTTATTGTGAAATCAAAAACCATGGATCTGCCCCAGGATCATCCACAAGGGAGCAATAAGGTGGAGGAAACGGAGGAAGAAGCCCCTGGACCGCTTCAGCGTCTTTTGTGAGCTTTTGTTTTACAAAAATATTTTTTTTGTTTTCAAAACTTTAGTTTTTTGGGGTATTTATATATGCATATTTCATTTCATTTTTGTTCTTGGTAGTTTTGTATTATGTTTCTGGTTTTTATTGAACCATATTGTGGGCAAACACGTCATTTGAGAGTCTTCAGTATTAGTAATGCGTACTGGAGTTGTGTTGTATAACAAGTGTCTGACATTAGAAGCTACGAATTTTCTTAGAAATATGTGTGTGTTTGAGTAAAGGAAGAACAGAGGAATATGTCTTCAAAATTGCTGACAAAGGAGAAAAAGTCGAGTATAGTAACCTAAGTTAGTATTATGTTACTCGAATTTTTTGTACTTTTTCAAATAGTGCTACTATAAAATTTGTGGGATTCATTCAAAACCGTACATTATAAAGACAAGAGGAAGAGGAAAAAAGCCTGGGGGGAAATGATTCCAAAATCAATCTTCTCCCTAGCACTATACTTGCTGAACACGTGAAAAAGTTGAAGAGTCCCAAAAGCTTTGTGTGTCACGAAGTGGGGGAAATAAAGAAATTGAGCTAGGATGACTTGTGGGCATCCTGACAATTTTCACGGAGCTCACGATTC
This sequence comes from Harlomillsia oculata, assembly GCA_019776145.1. Lineage (NCBI taxonomy): Eukaryota > Metazoa > Arthropoda > Collembola > Entomobryomorpha > Oncopoduridae > Harlomillsia > Harlomillsia oculata. Next base: position 50,499 of record JABASF010000084.1, on the reverse strand, counting down.
TCATAAATGCTCAACTCCGCACACATTCACCGACAAGACAAGTTAATGCTAGTCTTCTCACTTCATCAAACTATGAGAACAGGAGGAAGTGTCTAAGTGACTTTGGCACTTGGCATGTTTTTCGCTTTCCTACTCAAAAATTTTTCACTGCTTTCTTGTCTGCTTAGCAAAAAGAGAAATAATGAAGCTTTGAGCTTCATGCTCTGGGCCATTTGGATGAAATATTAATTGTATAACTTAACGACAAACAACTGACTAATGGGTTCCTCGTGCTCTAACAAACCAAAGTCGGAAGCACTTGTGAGCTCACAAAAGGTAGTGTAATATAATATAATACCATAATCTGACTTGAGTACCGTCAAACATTCAAAAGACACTTTGAGAGTGCGGTGTTATGTAAAGCTTACAGCCTTCCTTAATATGTCCTCATCCTCATCCTTATCCTTGCCGTATCACGTATCATCCTATCCTGTTCAGAAATATGAGTCGACTATTTTTCATTTTTCGTGCTGAAACACCTTTAAAATACCCGATCCTTGCCGAATTGTTCATCATCTCACAGTAAACTGAGCAAATATTAAAGTACATCCCACTATATATAATGAAAATGAAAATTGTGTATGTACATACACATTATTATTTTTTTAAATGGACGCATTAAAAACATTATGTGAGCAGCAGAAGGGCTGTGAGATAAGTTTATAGTTTGCTGTAAATCCAAAAGGTAATGAACAAAGTTTTTATTGAACATTATTCGGGAGTGGAACGCTCGACTAGCGGTTCACATTCACGATATACGACGTGAAAAATGTTTAGAAATTGTTGTCAACTAATGACAAAACCAAAGGATTGTGAGTAATGCATACTGCACAAGAAGGAAACCATAAAAATCCTTCCCGGATTTTACAGATTTTGTTCATGCCATGTCAAAAACAGCCAAATTAAAGGTTTTTAAACCTCCTCGTCCTCATCCTTTGTGTGCGACCAAAAGACTTAAAATCATGTTTGCTGAGCTGAGGTAATAGAAATGAACAATTTATAATTGAAAGGTGTGTCTCAACTTCCCTTCAGCGTTCAAGTGCTGGGAAGTGCAAGGACGACAAGATGAAGAGTGCTTTTAAAATCATTTTATACTCTTTTTTTCATAGCGCCTGCCTCCCTTATAGAATATAATATAATATTGCTTCCATATCGAGGACGTGAGGGCGAATGGAACAGGCATTCTGAGAGTCGAGCTTTGCAAACACTTGTTGGTGTTTGTGTTCCTACAAAAGCAGAAGTAAAGATGCTGGCTTTTGCAGTTTTCCACAGAAGAGTGCGAATGTGAAAGATGAAGACGCGCAGGTGGACACTGCAAAAGAAATCACGGAACCCCTCAAAAAAAATCTTTTTGCTATATGTCTTCGTGCCATATCTTGGCAAAAATGGGGTTGGGCTCTCCGCCCGCTTTTGCTTGTTTCGTCCCTATAACCTTTTTTTTACTTTATGTTGTTGATTCGACACAACAATAGGACAAACTCTACTTCAAATGATTATTACAAGAATCCAGTATGTTACCCTTTCTGGGAACATCCTATATTGGAGTGGAATCTTTTTGAATATTGTTTTTTACTGCCTTTGAGTTCTCCGGAGTGTAATAAACAGAAAACAAGCAAACAAACGTCATACTAGCCTAGGGCATGTCCAGTTTTGACCATTTTACATCATTCTTTCATGGAGGCTGAATGGAATTCGAACTACGTAATAAGTAACAATATACAATTGAGTAACTTTTGTTGGACTGGTATTCGATGATGAATATGTGCTTTTTCATCATTTCGTACCCTTTAATTTGTCGGAAAATTGAAATATTTTTATAAAGACTTTGATTTGACCTATAAACGCTTTTTAAAATGTTATCCAACGTATGTCTACGTTTTAAATTACACATTTTTGCAGTTTTGTGAGAAAGGAGTCAATAAGATGAAACGTAGTAAGGCGGAGAAGAGGTTCCATAAAAGAGAATTATTCGTTTGATGGTTTACACTTGGAGTTGTGGAAGAAAGCAGTGCATTTAATGAATTTTAAAAGGGTTGACTTTGAGGGCGAAAAGGATGAGTGAGAGCAAGAGGCAGTGAAGAACAAAGGGCAAAGGGCGCGTGAATTGGTGAATTGTATAATTTTTTAGGTATGGAAATGGAATGGATGCGTCCTTTGAAGGATTTCTGTGTTTGATTTGGGGCGATGCGGTGGAGGAGACGAAGCGGAGGATGAATTGCAGTAATGGAGATTTGTTTGTTTTGTTTGTTGTAAAACGGTGTCGTGAGGAGGATTCATGTGTGGCGAAAGAGTGCATTCATTGGACTGAAGTGATATTGGAGTGAGAGTCATTTCTCATTTTAATGTAATGCTTTGTGATTTGTGGCTATTCCGCGTTGGGTGGTGGTGGTGGAGGCAGCGGTGGTCGCAATGATTGAGACTGAGATTCACAGACTCTCAATGGTAGAGTAATTAGAATCGGAACTCGTATGTAGTACGGTCCCTATAACAGTTTCAATGTCGTTTCAATCTGCTTCTTCCTGTCTGACTTGACTGGGTTGTCCAATACAACACGAGCAGTCTGAGCAAAACGATTGTTCTTACTCCAGAGCATTCATGCACATTTGGAATTGATTTTGGGACGATGTGCCTGGTGAATGTGTCCATAATGTGACGTTCATTCGTGGATATACTGGAAGCCTTAGCTTTAGAGCAAAGTTGGACCTGTAAGAGAGTGGCGTAGAACACGCCAAAAACTTAGCTGTCACCACTGTCACCAGCCTTTGGAGCTACTGTACTCAAGTCGAATGACACATAGTCCTCTTAGATGTTCTTCTCAGTTCTTTTGGTTCTGTATGTCTGTAATCTCTAGGAAAAGGGAGACAAAAGGCGCTCCGCAATGCACATTGATGCTGCCTGGCCCATTGTCTCATCTGTTCCTTGATCGTATATGCTTTTGGCGAGTTCATCTTTTAGTTGAGTTTAGTTTTGGCTCCGACAACTGCGGACATGGACAATAGACGAGAATGAGAAGGAGGCTGCAACGTCAGCATTGAAAAAGAACCATGCAGCTCCTCATGGACAACTTTTGAGTCACTACGGCTCTCAAGCACTAGCAATTGACAGCATTTGGGTTCAAAGTGCCTCTACTATGCCTGCGTCGAGAGTGATTGAGCCATGTAAGTTTGGAGGGTGCGTGCGATTTCCTAGTTCCCACTAACGATGAGGTATGAGCACTTGAGATGATTAGAAGAGACGTAAAAAAATGAGAGCAAAGTGTCCGCCTTCCGTTGGGAAAAAGAACAAAGACAAAGACAGACAAAGCAGGAGAGAAGGGATTGTGTCTTGCACTCAAAGGAAGACGCGGAAAAGCAGGGATTTTTGCATCCTCGTCCTCGCTCTGTTTGTGTGTCTTTCTCTAGTGGAGATGAACAAGAATAGAATCCGTGCGTTCTCAGTTGTGAGTTGTGATGTGACTACCACAGCAGTGATGACAAGCAAGGCTCATTGTGAATCCCTTCGCCTTCTTCTGTTCGCAAAGGAACACGAAACACTCACTTGTGAACTCACTGTATGAACCATAATCAGATTCGCAGTTCAAAAAAGCTTTCCCCCGTAGTCTCCTGTCATTCCCTACATATCAACATACTACTACTTTACTAAGACTAGTACCACATTTCATTTCATCTCCAGGACAGAATCCACGCAAAGCCCGCTTAAATGACTTTGAAGCTCCCCATAAGCATTCACCGAGAAATGTTTTTACTAATTTCTGTTTTTCCTCACCTTATTTTGCACATGACAACAGAATTTCTCCACTGTTCACTACTGATCGGATTTGTGGACTCACAGCCACACTACCACTACCATGCCACTGCTTTCTGCTCACCACCCGACCCGAACAGAAGCTTTTGGAGTCAACATCGACAACCAACAGCAATGATATGCTACCATAGCACCCAGTTTCCCAGCAAAAGAAAGGAGCACACGGAAATCGACCAACCCACGCTCAAACAACCAAGCAAAAGCAAGCAAGCAAACCCAAGATGCTTTTTTATTTTACGTCTTTATTGCAAAGCATATCAGTCCGTGTGACTTGCTAAAGCTCACGTCGACTCCACGTCCAAAGGTGCTCCAAAGGCTACAATCCCCTTTCTATATACATATTTCATACCTACGGACTATGAAGGAACGTTCAACAAAAAGTGATTTGTGTGCTTGTGCTCCTCAAGTCCAACACACGAATATGATATGATAGAAAGACAGTGGCGGCTGTCGGATGAACGTCATTGAGTAATGCGTTTAGGAGTTCCATTAAATTTTCTACTTTCTTGTCCGATGAAAATTCTGGGAAAATCCAATGGAAAGCTTCCTGTTTCCTGTTTGTCAGAGTATTCTCGTCTCCATGGCCATGTCCTGAGTCCAGCTCACCACCACGGTAAAACACATTCGGGCATACCACCAGGCCACACCAAACGTATAGCATGTTAGCATGGTTTGATACTTACCTTCACAACTTGTTTTTGCATGAACTTGATAACATGCACGCCTTGGCTTTGGAGAGTAGAGTTTATTTCATTAGGATAATTGCATTTCAGTTCTGGGTGCCCTACTCAAAGATTTTAAAGAACTACGGCTTTTCCCTCTAACTTATTACAAAGGCTTTTTAGTCGAACCATTTGCCAAACTTGAGTGTTATATATTTATGGATTGTCAAATGTAATATCCGTATTACCACCGCAGTCTGTGTCAGATAAAAGGCAAAAGGTATAAAAAAGGAGGACAAAAAACCTTGCAAAAATCTTTTTCCTTCAAATTTCTAGAAACTCGGGAATAACAGCAAAACCCATGAACATGAACGATCATGTTACTTACACGAATTGTGTTGTTTAGGTTTCATTGCTTTAGCTTATTTATTATTTTTTTTTTGCTACAAAGTAGTAATCTTATTAACTACGTTCGTAACGATGAATACAGCTTGTTTCAAGTATTCAGAATGCTCGAGTGCTCTTTTATTGACAAGGTTTACGCTTAGGAAAAGCACTATTTAAGCCTTTTTGGTATCCTAGCTTCAATTCCAAGTATGTGATTGTGTCTCGTTTCTCTTCGCTTAATTGAGAGGCTGGAGAAGATGTTTTTGCCTTTTTGCCTGTTGCATATGGCTTTGAGATTCTTCTCTAAGCACACTTGAGTGAATGCACGAGTGAATACGAAACGACAGACAATGTGGGACGAGAAAGTCGTCGACTTGGGACGAAGAACGCGTCCCGTGTGCCACTGCACTCTGCACTGGGTTATCGATAGTCACAACCAGCATCCAGTAAAGTTATAGGGTTTGAGATTCTTCGTCTTTTTCTGAGTATGCGAGTCTCCACGGCACAGAAAAAATACCCGGCGGGTGTCTTCATTGTGTTTCATTGAACAGCACGGATCGACAATATTACTAGCTTCAGGATTCAGACTTTTGCTCAAGCTTCTATCTCACTGAGCACAGTCCACTTCTTCGTCCATCATTTGTATCGTATATATGGTATTGCGGTGTTGTGAGTGAAAGTAAGCAGAATCTTGTGTCACATCCATACAAAAAAAAGTTGTGAAAAGACTCTCTCTTCTGACTCCATACTTTCTTTTTTTCGCAGTACGTTGAGCAGGAAAGAAAATACTTTTTGTGTTCATCCACGTCATAAGGTAGCTGCTTTCCCCATTACCATTTAATTGATAATTATCTGCCAAGACTTATACTCTAATGGTAGACTACTGTACTGTGCACACCGTAGACAGACAGTGGAGAAAAAAGGAAAAAAGTCCCAAGTCTGTCCGTTTTCGTCCGACCGTCGCATCCCAGCTTCAATTTTTTGTTCATACTTTCATGCCTGCACTGCAAAACGAGCTGCCTTAGCCGCTTACACTATAGTTATTATATATAACTACGATAATGTCTCATGTGCTGTAAATGTCAAAGGACTACAATATATCACGTGTTTAGTATGTCTTTTTTTTACTTCTTGGACGACATTACAAGAAAGAGTATTTTATTGTTATTATTTCACAATGCGTTATGAAATGTAAATTTAAAAGGTCCATAGGATCGGGGAAACGTGGGTGCCTCTGAATGGTACAGCCTGAATTTCCTCGTTGGCTCATGTTCAAAAGTCTCGTATTCCCCGTGCCGGTTCATAGAAATAAATGGGTTCCCTGTGAAGAGATAAGGGGATTTGTTGCCGTGTTGCTCGCTTCGTCGCTGCTCCTATTGCACTATAGTATAGAAGGATTCATCGACATTTTCGCTTTTGCGGTTCGGTTGGCTTCATCTTATACCGACACTGACAGAGATTTTAGGACAGCATTCAATATTGCAGTTTCGACTTTCGTACTCATTTCCACCCGCTTGTCGCCGTGTCCGCTGGTAACTTGCAGTTGAGCAATATTTCAGCGTGTCCCTATGTGTGTGTTGTATTATCCTTGGTAACGTCATATAGTATAGTCAGTACTCCTGTTACTACATGAACAGGTCATATTATAACGTGTAGTAGTAGCTTGGAGTTGGTGACGACGGCGTCGTAAAGGTGAGAATTCCGTTCTACTGTTATCGACAGATAACTTGAGACAAGAGCAAAGAGATTGAAGCAGTTTCCTCTTTTACTCTCCCTCGCCTTCTGTCACTCTGCTTTCACTCTGTGATTGCACAAACGTGTAGGTCACGGTCAATTGGTCATGTAGGAACGCCTAATAGTCTTTGACGCGGTTTCTCGTCTACGGGAAAGTGCAAACATTTCCAACCATTCCCTGCCTGGAGATAAACATGTGGAAACGCTGAAAGCACAGTTTGTGTGTGAGATGATGTAGAAGTAAACAATGCTATATATTTTATTGAGCTATCCATTAGCCTTTGCATATTATGTGACGTTTGATCCACTTTACTTTAGCAGTAGTGCTGGAAAGCATCATTCCCGTTCCTTTCCCGTTGTTCATGTCTCATCATGTGGTACTTATACTTATACTATACAGACGCAAAAGAATTTTTCTCAGCATCTTCTCCTTGCTTAAGAGATACTATTCTTGTTAGTACATTTGCATTCAATCCAAAGGTCTTTGATCGCGAAGTCTTGCAGCTTGGAAAAGCCGCAGGATAAAACTAATATATTTATAAGATATCAAGTCATACTCACGAGTGTCGTACTGGATGAGAAGTGTAACACTTGGTGTGTGAACACTGGGTGTGGTGAACACTGGATTTTATGCTGAATGCCACATACCTCCATGCATCTTACGCTTAATTTTGTAATGTTGGCTGTGACCGCTGTGACTCTTCTGACAGTTTGGACATGGTGAGTATATCAAGAGTATAAAAAATGTATTTTCACATCTTCCAAGACTTCTTCAATACTGAAGCGTCGTCAACAGATTTGATGCTTTTTCTTCATCTGCATTACCAAACAATCTCTTTAAATCTGTTTGGCAGACCTCTGTGTTATTTTACGTATGATATACCTAATGGCATTGACTATGGTTTTCTAGAGCTACAATACAATGGAATTTTGCGTACCTAAACTGAAAAGTATACTACTGTGCATTATGTTAATTATTACAATAATGCAATAATATGGTAGTGATACTATATAAGTGTATCAGCTTTCCCAGTTTAAAAACAGTCTCTGTTTACAATATTTGTATATCGTTATCGTTTCAAGCAACATGGAAGTCATATGTTGATATAGCGGTAAACAGATTGCACTACTGTGAATCGTGACTAAAAACAAATCTGATGGAATCTAGTATTAGTATTTTTCTATTTACGCTTTTAGAAAGTAGATCATCATTTGTACTTTTGTACTTTGTACAGGCAGCCTCACAGATGCATAGAGAGTGGAACACAATGCAATGCAATGGGTTTAGAAGCGACAAGCGAGAGTTAATTGTAAATAGAGTTTTTGATGCTTATTAAATACCCAAACAAATCATTAGCGGTTGCCTATGTATGAAGCTATATATGTGTATACTTTCCGGAACGAAGTGATACCATCATGTCATCATTTGGCTCATTGTAAGGATTGGAAAGGAGAGCTGAGAATTAATCATAACACACTTCAGTGTGCGTGCAGTATTGCTGTGTCTGTGTTAGTGAAATGATGTGCTCTCGAGAGTTTTAGTGCTTCGATCATCTCCCTCGTGCTCATGTAACTTGAGACACCAAGTAGTCGTCGAGTCGTCGTACACAATACACAAGAGTAAAGTCCTTTTCTACTATACAACGTCACCCCTTCTTCTATTGAAAATTTTGTCTAACTGTAAGTTATCATCCGGCAGTCCATTGTCTGTGTCGTCGCCAGTATATTAACCATTATACTGGAATGACATTGCTGTCACCACGTTTGATTATGTTCATCCCCAGATTTTAATTAGCTATGATGTATCTCTTGAAGCCCCTGCCTTTATGTCACAAGGCATAACACAACTTCCGACTAAATCTGTTCAAGCTGGGACAAAAGTCAAACGTCTTAAGATTATTTGAAAGCGTAAGAGTCTTTACAGTCTTTAATAATCTAAAGTCTTAAGTCTTAACCTACTATACTATAAAAAGTCAGCAATAATCATTTGACCTTAGTATGGCATCATTATAGCATGCACTTTACAATTTACATATAAGTAAGAACCTTGATGTAAAACGACGAAACGTATAGTGACGACTAAAGATAAAACAGACAGAAGTGTGAACGTGAAGATGCCATAAAGTAAACTTGAGAACATCTAAATTGCATGCGTCAGGTGACATTTTTAATTTAAATGTAAGGTGTTGACTCTTTTACCTGCCTACGAATTGCAAAAAACTGTGGGAGGGGAACAAATTTGCGTTCTCGTTTTTCTTATCTGCTGTTTTGTTGCGGGACAGTTTGTTGTTATACGTCACATTAGTATTTATGCGTAAAGGTAAATTTGTGCACAACCCGACGAAACGTAGCGTATGTATAGAGGTAACAACTTTTGGGGAATCGAATGGGGTACAGCATTGTGTGCTGGGAACAGGAAGACAGAAATGTTATCGTAGACAAAATAGTGGCACTTTGTAATCTACGATTGCAGTGGGACCAACTCTCAGAATTTTCCACAGTAGTAATAAAAACATGAAAAGCAGATAGAAGTGCAAAAAAGTCTGTTGAAATGTACAAGGGCTGGATGACGGGAATACACATTACATTTTACATTAGATTAAGCGATATGGACTTTGCTCGCAGCGGAAATTTGTATTCCTCTTTCCATTTCCACTTTGCAACAAGTGGTCGTGCTTTGTGCTTAATGTGTAAGTGTAGCTTTTCGTGCCCACGTATATGTGGAGTTTTCCAGTGCACTTCTCTCTCAAAAGATCCGTGTTGGTCTTCCCATTAAGTCTCTGCATCTCCGTCCACTTTTTCGACCTAGGTGATATTTTATGCAACATTAAGAGAAGAGGTGGACAAAAAAGCGTATCTGCGTAATTCGAGGATGCGTAATGGTTACGAGTTGACTATTTGGAAACTGGCAACTTTGTTCTGCGACTCTATTTCTTTAATAGAATACAGACCAAATACAGACAGGCGTGTACCGTGTTACAGTACACAGTACTGTCTATAGTAACAACTAACAACTCCCACTGAATTTGTTCAGTTGAGCAGATTGAGCATTCCAGTAGCACATAAGCACATTATTCAGAACATCAACTAAAAAGTCAGAAGCGGTCAGCAAAGCACTCATCATCCAACGAACCTGAAACTTGAAACGTACTTTAAAATTGGCCGTAACATGGTCAGGCCTTCATGTCCGGTCATGTCGGTGTCGGGCGAAGTTTAGCTCGAGTTAACATCAGACAACGACGCGATGCAAAGCAAAGCAGAAGGTAAAATTATAATGAAAATGAAAAGCGCAATAATGCAACTAGCAACAGGCTCATTTGGCCATAGGGCCATAGGGCAACAAGCTGTTGTTGGCTAGTGGCATTTGCACGAGTAATTAATGCAATTACGTCTGCTCGACTTTGAATAGAAATATCAACGGGGAGCCGATTGCGCCCAATCTACTTCCTGTGAAACAAAATGGCAAGGAAAGAAGCATAGTACTTTTTTCGCTTACCGTGAAATGATGTGAATGTGTGGGAATGAAAAGGATAGTATTACATTTTGGATTAAAGTGGAAATTAGAAATGATGACGTGCCGTCATGTAAGAACATTTTTGATATGCAGTAGCCTGAAGAGTGCGTTTAAGAGGTTATAAACCAGCAGTCGCAAGGTTTGATAGTGTAATAATGTTGAACGACGAGCGAGTGGACTAACTCGCCCCTCATGTCCGTGTCAATGTCAGTGTTAGAAGAGTACACGATCATGTTTTTTTCTCGTCGCGGTCATCAAGTAATTGATGTTGCTGGAAGTGAAGCAAGCGCTTGCTTAACAAAAAGAAGATGGGCGTTTGAGAAACTCCCCACACAAACTAAAGTGTATAATGTAAAAAAGATTCTTCTTTTTGTCTCCAACATATAATTCACGCGTAGTATTTTCATTCTTGCCCTCTGCTTCTACACCCTTGAACACTTCGCAGAGTTTGAGAGCAAATGGGCTGATGCTGTGAACCATGCAGATCAGACTGTAATCTTTTTCCACTTTTCCATAAGATAAGAGTTCGGGAGTATAAGATGAGCCGTGTTCCTTCCTTAGATTTCATGGCAAATTACTTTCAGTAGTGGAGAGCGTATCCTTCCACTTCTTACTAGGCATCCAAGCAGAACGACTTCTTAATATTGCTTTCAAACGACGGCGACGACGACGACGTCCTCGTAGTCATAGTCATAATGTTCACGTTGACGGCCGGGAGCTTCAAGTTCTAAACTCTTGAATTAAACCACTCTTCCCTTCGAGACTTTTTTTTCTAGAATATACATTCCTTTCCTTTGGTTTGCTGATGTATGATGAAGATTGAAATTGCGATTTACTAGCTTGAATTAGAGTAGCTTGAGTTTCAGCACAAGAGTCACCGACTGACTCAGTTCTTCCAACATGTCAGGTTCTTGTCAATTTTCATTTCACCTTGTCATGGACGTGTTCTGCTCTTACTTTCACTATGAGATGAGATGGTGTAAAACGATATCACGTAACACAGTCGTGATTAGTTTTAAAGGATAGTCTGCATTGCGTAACCATTTCTTCTTGACATGTGTAGTTTATTGTCAGTGTTGTGCGATCTGCTCGGTAATACCTACTTAATGAGGCATGCTGGTTCGGCTGTTGACTACACACAGGAGTGAAAGGTCACATTCCTTCAAATGTTCCGATTGACCACAGGGGTCAATGGTAAATGATAAAGTATGCTGATTCAACTTAAAAACATGTCAAGTCTGTTTTTACGGCTTCCTTTCACTTGCAGAAGACGTTACGTCGTGCATGTTGTTTTGTTACTATACTTCAAGTAAACCTTACGACAACGTAGCTTACATTTACATAGCATAATATAAGATACTTAACTTGATTTTTGCATTTACATCTTACCCTTTACCAGTTTGAAGTTTAATGCTGTATTTAAGTTTGAGTGGAAAAAAAGGAATGTTGCGTAGAAATGAGTTGCGGCCATGATTATTCTTCTCAGCTATTGGCACCCACCCACCTGTAATCACTTGTCCATTCATTGTGCATGCTGAATCAGTGTGGCAGCTCATTGTTTTGAATTAATGAGTTGCATGGTCATAATGGTGTTTATGGAGAGCAAGCACAATCATCAGCATGTGCTAAGAGGAGGTAGGAATGAGAAGGAGTTTTAGTCTCAACTTCCAAAGCAATCTCAATTCAACCATGTTTTTGGATTTATTGCACTGTTGCCAATACTAAATCACGACGACTGCATGAAACTGCCCACTCGTTCTTGGGGCAATGAGCAATGAACGTTGAACACCTGAACGCAGCAGCAGCAACACACCAACAAAAAAGTGAATTTCTTATTCTTCAAGCAAATGACCGTTCCTTGTCTTTCTCGTTTTTCTCGTCGGTGTGTCTAAACTCTTCTCTCTTACTAATATTTGAAAGATACGTAAACTTTCCACAGTTGACTACCAACGATAAACAGTAGCTTCTTCTTTTCATTCTGTCTGTCTGTGTGTGATGCAGTGTCAATGTTTGCATTCCCGATTCCAGAGCACTATATTGCTCTAATATAATAGCAAACTACCATACAAATCGGTATTTATACAAAAACATGGTTGTAGCTGTAGCGTATATAATATGAATGTGGAACATGGCAGTATTACTTTTTTTTATGTGAAACGGCGGAATGTTCATTTCTCCAGAGGTTTTGAAAATGCTATTCAGCCCAGACCGCAAATCGCAAAAACGCAGCGCCAGCACTTGTAAACACAATGATGGATATGACAACAACAAAAGATCAGAAAATTGAAGGCTTTTAGAGATTATTATACATTAGGACGTTGAGAGTTTAGACGTTAGGAGTTGCGAGACTGACTTGCACTGAAAAAGAATTGTAATAACAAAAACATTATTTTTTTCCACAGAACATCGTCTCCAATCAAAGCCATTCGGCAAGCAGCCGAAGGTCGAAATATGGGTAGACGATTTCAACCTCCATCAGCAAGAAGCACGTGGAACTGCGTGCGTAACAACCTGCTTACATTGTTAACCGTGTCTGGCGTCCTGGCTGGCATCGCCCTTGGTTTCATTCTCCGAAGTTCAAGAGATGATCCCTGGACTCAAAGGGAACGAATTTACGTCAAATTCGCCGGTGACATATTTCTCAGGATTCTCAAGGCTCTGATTCTGCCATTAATTGTGTCCTCTTTGGTTTCTGCCATTGGATCTTTGGATCTCAGTCTATCTGGTAAAATTGGAGCACGGGCCATTGCCTATTACATGATCACTACGATTTGTGCTGTCGTCTTGGGCATCATTCTTGTGGTAGCAATTCATCCAGGAAAAGGAGGAGAGGAACCTATTGAATCGTCAACCACTTCTCGAAATGTGACTACTGCTGACACACTCATGGATCTTGTTCGGTAACACCTTGCATTCTCATTCTCATTATAATGCATAGAATATAATTAATTGTAAACCTTATGGAACTTATGAATATCTTTTATATAATATCTTTCAGAAATATGTTTCCACCAAATTTGGTTCAAGCGGCATTGTACCAGGTAAGCAATTGTCTCAATGAAAATGATACTGTAAAAGGGCTGAACGGAGCTGAATTTAATAAAACTTTGTGCTTAATGTTTCAGTATCAAACTATCTTAATTCCACCCGATCCTGAGAAAATGGAGAACAGAAGTAAACTTTGTTTCATTCTTGTAGAAGTACATGTAGCTAATGAATATATAGATTTCCAGTTTTTGAAATTATACACACTATAAATCACAGAGCTGTCCAGACTACACATGCTACATGTCAGCTATTTGATCTTGGATGTATAATTTAATAATTTTAAGGCATTCCTTTGACCGAATGGAAAATGGACGCAAAATGGGAATCAGGCACAAATATCATGGGGCTTGTAGTTTTCTCTACCGTTTTGGGCATAACATTGGGAAAAATGGGAAAACGAGGGAAACCATTGTTGGACTTCTTTACGAGTCTATCAGAAGCAATGATGATCATCACCAACTGGGTTGTATGGTAAAAGCCCTTATTATCATCTTCTTTTTATCCTTACAAAGTAAAAATCAGCAGGTTACATTATATCTTACAATTTACTTCATTGTACTGAGTGAGATGAAAGGAACAATTGTCATTACAACGTTTGAACTAAAGGATATGCATGAATGGATGAATGAATGAAATGTTAATCAGTTAATCATATTCATTGACTGACTTTGTGTAGGTTGTCGCCGATGGGAGTTTGTTTTCTTATTGCCGGTCAGCTTTTGGAAGCAGCGAACATTTCAGAAATTCTGGAGAAACTGGGAATGTACTTCATGACGGTTTTGATTGGGCTCTTCATTCATGGATTTATTGTGCTCCCATTTATGTACGGAGTCATTACCCGAACCATTCCATTCCAATTCATCATGAACATGACTCAAGCATTGGCTACTGCCTTTGGAACCGCTTCGAGGTAAAAAAAAAGAATTATACGAAACTTGTCATTCATTCCATAAATGGGCATTGAGCACAAACGTCTTGCTCTTGCTCGCACACAACCTTTGCGCTCGCAAAGCATGCTGATTTACCAACTGAGTGCTCATTAATCTTAATCTTCAACTTTTCACTTTGTTACTTCTTGAAAAGGAGAAACATTCACGTCTTCAATTGGTTTTTTCCTTTCTTAGCTATATAAATAAGATTTCAAAAGTACGCCGTAGTATTATTATTTGCATTACGTACAGATGTATAGATTGTCGCATCTTGTCAATTCAAGTTCATGGCCTACATCCCAGATTATGAATTATGATCTTAAATTCAAGATTAAAATTATACTATGTGTTATAATAATTATTATTGTATTTGGTATTCTTAGCTCTGCTACTTTACCCGTCACGATTGGATGTCTCGAGGACAAGAACGGCGTGGATCCTCGCGTGTCCCGATTTGTACTTCCGATTGGGGCAACAATTAACATGGACGGAACAGCTCTTTATGAAGCAGTGGCAGCTATTTTCATCTCGCAAATGCACAGCGTACCTCTCACATTGGGAAGCATTATTGCAATCAGGTATCATTACAAATCAACAAAAATCAATCCTTTTCTTGTCAAATGAGAAATGTTATTGAAATGTTCCAATCTTTGTTTGAAATTCAAATGGAATCGAGTGTAAAAAAAAGAACTTATAACTTAATGTATTCCAATCATAGTATAACTGCAACGGCTGCTAGCATTGGGGCTGCTGGAATTCCTCAGGCTGGTTTGGTCACAATGGTCATGGTTTTGAATACAGTTGGTCTGCCCGCAGAGTATGTCTCTTACATCATTCCTGTCGACTGGCTTTTGTAAGTTGAACTCTTTTCACTCAATATTTAGATAAACTGACGCGATAACTAAAGTTTTTTTTATTACGGTTTGCGTTTTACAAAATGCAAATAATGTAATTCTTCTTTATTCAAAGTATATAGTCATGAATTAAACGAGTCCTTTTATGTTGCCCATTGTTGAACACTTTCAAAGTGTTCGCAACTTCGCAATAACGTTGTATTACATATAGTCGTTGAAATGTGATGATTGCGATTGTGCTCGTATTAATATAAAGTCAGACAGAGTGAAAAGCAGTCATGTGAAATGATGTATTGTGAATTTGCAGGGACCGGTTCCGTACAACAATCAACGTGCTGGGCGATTCTTTGGGAGCAGGTTTGGTGGACCATATAAGCAAAAATGAATTGCAAAGCCTACCATTGCCCGCGGAGATGATGCATTCACGAGGAGACAATGTGTCACCGGTGGATGCATCGGCACAAGACAAAGCTGGAACATCTTATGAAATGGAATGGCATACAAGTTCCATGTGATTGGAGCCCAATCGCCCAGTGCAAGTTTAGATTCTTATGGTTTCATTGTAGTAGTTAAATTTTATTGACATTGACAAAATGATGCGTTTAGCACAATTATACAAGTTTAGATTTTTGGGGGGTCTCACAGTGTTCACCATGCATCTTTTTATTTTGGCAGAAAACGTATAAATATAAAATCAAACACTGTAACAAGCAATGTACGTACATTATACGCTAAGAATGGCCACGTCGCGTCGTATGAAAATGAAAACTGTCTAGGTTATCCAAATGAACTATAAATTAAAATATTGTTCCGTCATGTCATTAAATGCCTATTAAAAATGTTCGGTGAACTTTCGTATCATCCTTAAAGTCAATTATAAGCTTTTAGCAACGAAGAAGAACCTTGAAACATAAGCTAATCGCTTTAAAAGAAATTCCCCTTTTCATTAGATAATGTTAGTTTTCAAGTGTGTTTTGCGTGTGCTTTGGCACTGGAGATTTCAAATCTTCAATGTGCATAGTCCATGAATACATGCAAGCTTATGAATATATTTAGCTTGTGTACACAATTTGCAGGAAACATTACATGATACACATTACTATGATGTAATGATATTGTAAGAACTTTTTAATTAAGGATGACTTGGTTATTCATCTTGTTATTGTTATTGTTTTGTTTACTTGTTCATTTACTCATATTATTTTAATGATATTTGTCAAAGATCAAACAAAGCTTTTTGAAAGTGTAATTACACTTATTTATTTTATTTTTTATCAATAGTTGTAGCTGAATGATTTACGTGTTGGCTTTACTTATAGGTATATGATAAAGTCACCAAGTGAAAGTGACTTCAAGTCGAGAGTTTTAGTTACCTTTTTTCGAGAGTTTATTTAAGAATACTTTAGGTACACTACATAAGGTACGTTATAATATTTACAACGTGATTATGTAATACTATAACATGCATTATTCTCTGACTTTGATCACACGGATCACTTTCTTTTCTTTTCCTTGTTTTCGTCATATCGTCCGACTTCATTCGTATACGTAATGTATGGAATGAACATGAATTCTTTAGTGTGTGTGGATGTGAAGATGGCATTCAGTTTAAAATGTATTAATTCAATGTTTTTCACGTTGTTCACGGAAAAAATGCTTTATGGCTTTACTACATGACAAAATCTACAAAAAGCTTCTTTGGAATAGTAAACAAACGTTAAGCTTTGAGGTGACATGAAGCGTGTAAAAACACGTAATTCTCAAGAAACCGACTATGACTTGTTAACTTGAACCTGAGAAAGTTACAATAATGGAAGCAATGGTGATAGTGCTTCATTTGCACTTTCCCTTTGCCCAGATTTCTTATCCATCCGAATATTACAAGAAACATCAATACTTATATAGACGAAGTTTCCAAAAATCTATCAAATCTAATTCTTGTTACATAAAAATGCACAAATAGCAAACCTTTTAACAAGACGAGTTCAATGACGTTGTTTATATATAAGAAGTTGTTTAAGTTGTTGAATTCATATGAAAACAAATAATTAATCAGCCATATTAGACAATGTAATAGTTGTGAACTCTAATACAAAGCTACAATATCAATATCCAGTATATGTACTATAGTAAAGTAACTCAACAACAGAAAATGCATAATCAACAAAGAAATATCAACTTACGAAACCGATATAGTAGGTTACATAAAATCACACCAGCAGAGCATTAGTGAACATTTAAATCCTAAGAACTATAAAGTTACGATGATATTATTAAATCTTAAATGAAATCTTATCTGCATGTTGTGTAATACTAAATGACTACAATTGCAATTAAAAACGATTGCAAATGGATATGGTTATAAATGTATTATAGTTTATTTAGGAACGGAGAAGGAGAACCTCTTTGAGGCGTACGGAGAACAGTTGGGTAAATGACTGGGGCAAACAGATAATTCGTGATGTGAAAGCTTTATTGTGTTACATCAACATTGAATTCATTAGTATTGGATTTTAGAATGTGAATTAAAGTGAATACGATAATCATTCATGAGCTAGAAAATTTATTAAGAGATTTAAAAGTAGATGAGCAATTCAAAATGGTGCATGGTGTAGTTTATAGCGTTTAGGTAATTACTAATCCTTAAAATACTATAAACTCATTCGTATTGTATTCATTGTTGTGTTGTAATTTAAGTTTTTAACGCCTTACTTTGTTTATTCATTATTAACGTTATGCATATTATGATATTTAAAAATACTTATTGCAGTAGTCCAAATTTCCCTACAAGAAATTAATGAATGATTAAATTCATTATTAATTCCCATTGGTAGGATTCCCATTATTAATAGTGTACCACAAAAAATTAAATAGCGCAGCGATGTGGGTCCCAGTTTGTCAATGTAATGTCAAAACGATAAATTTATCCCTTGGTTCAGCATTAATTACAAGTACTGGAATTTGGGTGTGATTTTTGGTTGTCTTTTATTTTTAAATATTTACAAGTGCTTGGGCTTTTTTAATTGCATTATTTACGTTTTAATATCATATTAGTATTTCGACATTTTTTCGACTTTGTTCCACTTTGTAGAAAAACGTCAAGCGTCCTTTTTTTTACCAGATTACGTCAATCCGTCTCTTTATTTAATCGCATTGACAACTTTTGAGCGCATCAAATGACTATAGTAAACTCACTGAGATTCTTGCGGTTATTAGTTGCTTATAAACTGGGGACGATGTGATTAAATTTTACAGCCAATCATCAAGACGTAAAAGTTACATATTTACTGGCATATCAGTCAAAAAGTCAGAATCATCAAACCAAAACGTATGAATAGCTTTAAATTCAGCTTTAAATTCAGTTGTACTCTATGGAATGACTACGTAAATGCAAAAAATGGTTCGAAAGGTGCAAAAACGGTTTAGGTGATTGAATCTCTAATTTTGTTCTTGAGTTAAATTCCTGTTATATTCTTAACTTTAAATACAATGGAAATGCTTTGTACGAACTTTCGAGGTTATAATTATGATTAATTGTAAGTTATTATTACTTAAGGAAACCTCATTTGAACGATTTGAAGCGACACAATGTTTGTTTATGAAATTACGTTAAGCAAATTCTGATGAATGAAACATTGTTTGTTAAATTGATTAGCTCTTGCAGGTGTAGCATGGTTGTCAGATACGCTCCGTTTTAGTTTTAAATACTTGATGAGTTGTAACGAGTCGTGTTGTTTTATTTCAGTTTAATGTTAAACTAGATATTTCTTACGGTGTAGAAACACAATGAAGTACGAATAAATTCAACTTGATACTTACCATTCAATGCTGCCAAAAATATTTCGAGAAATAAGCGTTAATAACCTCATTTAACAATAATGTGATATCGTGGTTCTGGTTCTTCCATTTGTTGTTTTGCTTACTCGATTTTATTCGGTCCATTTTGTCATACAATTCCAAAATGAAATCTGAAGATCGTAATTTAACAATGGTAATATAGTAAATGGACTCATCAATTGTAAATAGCTGCAGCATATACAAAAAGGGAGATAGCGTTGTCAAGTTATTAACATTTAATGTACCACAAGAATAAACGACACAAACACTCATTACATAATAATACTTTATATAGTAATTCAGTTCGTTGACTTGACTATAAACTTGCATTTTCTAAATTTTGAATGAACAGTATCCTCAAAATAGCAACATTATCATAGTTTACAAAGGCAGAATAGAAGAGGTATGAATGAACCAATTGCTACAAACACCGGGAAAATTGCCGAAGCAAGTGTAACATCTTCATACGGATCAGCACTTTTAGGACCGCTCGGCTTGCGATTCTTGGAAATTTTGATTTCTACTGGTGCAGCCACATTTTCTGCTTCCTCTTCTTTTATTGGAACAGGCGGTAACTGAGGAATATCTAAAGGAACAGAAAACAAAACAAAAGTTTACTAATGCAATCATCTCTGCAATGAACACTTAAATCCTAACATCTTTACTACGACTTTACCATCGACAGTTCCTTTGATCACAAAAATTGCATTGATCTTCGGATTATCTCGATATCCCTGTAGAAAAAGCAATACATTCATTATAGCCGGTATAAAACTAAGCCAGCGATGATAGTCGATGCTTTATTATGTACTATTAAATCATTGACTGATATTGTACCTTAATAAACTCAACACGAATCTTTCCACCTCGTATTTCAGACTCTTGCCCATTATACATTAGAGTTGTTGCACCGTTCGTGACTTGAAAATCAACAATTTCGTCATAAGCCACCCCATGTCCGACTTTATCATGAATATCGAGATCAGAAATAATAGTATGATCGCCATTAAGCACAACATCAAAGACCTATAGAAAACAAAAGTCAACGTTTTTGAATCATTCATAAAAGTGAAACAAATGACAACAAAGGGAAACCAGCATTAAAAATAAAATGCAAATGACCTTCATGTTGGGAGCGTTAAAGTAAACTTCACAAAATTTGAGCACCATAACATACGGTCCATCGTTAGCTATTGGAATGTCATAACCAAAGGAAGAATGATGATATCGTTCAGTTTGATACAAAATCTGATCATTCGAATGAACTCGGCCAATGGACAATAAGTGCTTCCCGTAGTCCGAAGCAATGCCCACTTTCAAGGGATCTTTCATGAATCTAATCCCGTGAACATCAACATGAGAATCCCCTCCGGAATTAACAGCAAATATGACTAATGCTCCACTATCAGTTGTTTCACCAACGACAACTGCCAACAGGAACAACAACAGCGAACTTCCCATCTGTATTTTCATGATCTGCAAGAGCAAACCATGGAGAAAAAACAAAAAACATGATTTAATAAATTAACCACTTCATTTCTTTTTACACCTACTATTTTATATCATAGTAAAATCAATAAATTACATAGATGACATACCGGTAAGTTAATATACTCCTTTTTAATGTCAAATGTCAGTCTCTACAAGCTATACCAAAATCTGGCTAGTGTCGTCAGCAACTTCAAAGTCTGGGTAATTGACTATAATAACAATAATGTATAATTGACTCAAGACGAATCGACAAGATGACCACCAAGACTTTAGAAAATGTTTGACCGCACACACCTGGGAAAGAAAGAAAACGAAACAACAACAACAAAATTAAACATTCAAAACACACTTTTTAAGTACACACACAAAAAAACAGATTTTAACTTGACAGCTGTTAGCAGTCGAAATGTAAAAACATAAAATATGATATATGATACAACAGATCTATATATGGAAACGAATTTCCAATTATAATCTGATCAATATGTTCACCAAATAGTATTAAAGAGTATAGACCAAAATGTAAGTTTACTTGATTATTTCATGCTGTTATCCCGAAAAGCCGGGATTAAGGAAGCCTCAATGTCAGATTGACAGTTTGAGGAGAGCACGGAAAGCACGTTTATTATGTGGAGTGACCTTGTCGTAGGACAACAACTGTCAATGTCCCGAGTTTGTAGCACAATCAACAAGGACAATTAAATGTTTGGGAACAACGTGCGGTGATGAGTTGGCACACGACGTCGTCGTCATCACCAAATCCCCGATATTTGCATTTTCCTTTCCGAACCTCCTCCGGTCGTGTGTCGTGCCGTCTCGTTGCGTTCTTTCGTTCAAGTTCCTTTCTTCTCCTCACTCCTTCCTCTCCTTTACTTTCGTGTTTCCTCATCTTTTCTCTTTGCAATACAGTAATTTTTGACAATTTGGAATTTAACCTTTTTGACATCATGAAAACATAAGATGGCAATGACAAAATGACAATGTAACTTAAGCAATTGCAAAATATAGTTAATTGTGTATATTAAATCCGTACTTTTCAGGGAACTTTTACATTCAATTCATGCAAAAAGGACTAAAAATGCGCAGTGCACTCGTATGCATTACTGTGTGCTACATTAAAAACTAGTATTTTTAATTCTGCTGTACAGTTTATTTAAACTATGCAACAATTTAGAAGCATGGACATACCTCATTTTATCATAGTAATTTTATCAACTAATGAAAATGATCGGTACTTAGTTCATCCTATAGCGGTCTCGGTGAATTTGCATAATATGGAATCTTGACTTTAGCTTGTTTTATTCCAGAATCACTTACTATGAACTGGCGAATTGGGAGTATGAGAAATGTCCACACTGATAAGAATTTTGGGAAACCAACACTCGTGAAAATTTAATTTGAGTATTTAGTTGAAATTTGAGCACTAATGTTTTTGGTTGAATGATACATTTGGTTGAACTCGGTTGAAATTAGTTTCATTTGTGGTAATAAAATTCAGAGGTCATGCTTTAAAAAGCCAGCTTTTGATTTGGAATGAGTCATTAAATCATAATTAATTAATAATCATGAAATTATATAAATCCATGATAATAAGGTAGGAAAACCGGCTTGGGGCGAGAAGAACGCATGGAAAAGTCGCTTTTTTGCGTTCCTCCGACTCCAAGCGCAATCCCAATGTTCAAGGGCGGAGACTCCAACGAGAATTAAAATGCTGTGCCGTGTGCGTGGCACTCCTTCATTCACGAATTGTCTTTCGTGGTGAGTTGGTGAGGAGAGTTCGTAGTAGTAAACGAAGCCACCAGTCCCTTTGTATTATCACCAAATAGCAGTTTTAATCATTTTCTATAAAATATTTGCTGGATTGAAGTAACGAAAATAAATTGTCAAGTTGTGTAGGCGAATTTAGACTTGTATTAATTTGTAAAACTAGTTCGAAGATCATTCATTGTCCATTCAAAAGTCCATTATCTTTGAGATTTCGTGGGTACGTATACCTCAATTTCTACGGCTCTTCACGGTTCGCTCACGATGGTGATGACCGTACCGTTTGAGCTACAATCCTGGGATTAAATCATTTTATGCATTTCCACTTCACGTAAGTTCTTTAATATGTAGTAAAGAGTATTAATTAACATTTGTTGAGTAGTGAAAATTATCATGTTGTAAAAGTACGAATTCTACAATTTTGGTAGTACAGGTTCGACAGGTTGCATTTTATTGCGTATATAGTGAAAGCTTTTTAAAAGATTGCGGTTTATGGACTTGCATTTTTTCAAAATAATAACCATATTGTTTAGGATTTAAGTGTGTACCATGTAAGTTTGCTTTTCAAGGTTCAAGATAGTTAGGTAGTTTAGTGTTGACATCGACCCATTCAGTGATTTACGTCATTTGAATATTTTTTATCTCAGGCTGGAAACACTAATACAGAATGTGAATGACATTCGACCGGCTTTTTTTGATCTCGTTTCACATGTGACATTGCAATTTCCCAAAGGGTCTCTTCCTTACTTGGAGTTTGTAGTTGTTTAGTTTTTATTTGGACGTTCTTTGAAGTTGGTATTTTATTTTATTGTTTGTGTTGAATTTATTCTTAAATCGTTATGGTCAATGGTTATTTAGATTGGAATTGGAATATAATCTTTGGAAAAAGTCATTACGAAAACTTCATTATAAAGTTGTTAGCTTTCTGTCCATGTAAATGACTATTTTAAACCTTTGAGCTATATGATAGGAACTGTGTAGATTGTAAACTCATTATTTAATCGAGTTAGTACAGAGGTAATTAGGTGCTGTAATGAGTTTGGCCATGAAAGCATGTTGTCTAACTGTTAAGTATAAAAGTACTTCACTCTCAGAGTCTTAGATGACAATGGTATGGTTATTAAATAAAGGATTCTTTGACATTCCAGGCTAAAGACTGATAGGAAACAAGACTGATCCACTACGGAGATTCGACTGTTAAATTTCCCTCAGTCACCATTCGGATTCTGCCAATAATAATATTATCCTGTTGTTACTATATACCAATTATTGCCTTACAAAGTCGATAAAGACGTTGTACGATTTTTGCGGTGCTACATTGGAGATTATAAGGAATCAATCTTTCTGTATTTTGATCGTGCTGAACTGGTATCGGATGCCATTCTTTTCAACATTGTTTATATTTATCTGTATGCACGTCAAATTGTAAGAAAAACTGAAAAGCACTGTGTTGCTCTGTTTAAATACGAAAGGTAGCGTAATATAAATTACTTATCAATTCATTACGTTATTGTCCTGTAGCGAAGTAGCGATGGTCAGTATAAACTTATGGTAAATTTGTGATTGTCGTATCAGCAGATTCAAGATCCATTTTTTGGAAACATGGAGTTTGTAGATTTTTTCGAAAATTACAAACCGACTGACGTTCTAACAGATCCATTACCACTTAAAGTTTTGAGCCATCCAATTCCAAGAAGTGATTTGTTTGGTCAAGCTGCGTACTGGGCCTTCGAGTACCTGAATCAAAAGTATATTTGGATTTTAAATGCTTATTACTCTTAACGAAACCTTTGGTCGGATGATAGAAAGTTTTATGAGTGATATTTATTTCATCGTTTTTAGGAGATGTCCGTCAATGTTGTTGTCCACTCTTCTTCGAATTATTGGGAAGGAAATTGAAGAATCGGATTTGTCCGCGGTTTGTTACAATACAGTTGGATGTGAAGACAATGTGGACGCTGCAGACAGTACGAATTTGTTGTTTGTTTTTATTTTTTTGTTTGTTTTTCTTCAATAAGCATATGATTAATTATTTTCTGCTGTGATCAGGACTTTCATATAAGCCTTTGCAGTTGATGCAAAAAGTTACCACTAAAGCTGATGAAATATGCTGCGCATACAAAGAAAACAACGGACGCGTGATTGAAGATTTCAATACGATTGGACGACAATCGTATGAATCTGATTCCATTGTGTCTCATGGTTCATCAGAATTTTCAATGAAAAACACAAGACGGTCGCTTGAGGACAGAGCAATTGTACTACCTGGGCTAGACAGATTGTTTAAGGTATTGAATGTAGTATAAGTTTGTCCTTTTCATTTATGCATATGCATTTATTTCATTTGTGATGATTTGATTGATAATGGAACAGGGACAAAAACAGAAATATTTTATTATTTGATTATTGATTACAGAAGGATCATCCTAAGATGGATTATTTTGCTGTTATGGATGGACATAGTGGAATTGAAGCAGCTAGTTATGCTGTAACTCATCTTCACCACCACTTGGTTCAAAGCAGTTCGTTTCCACACGATTTGGAACAAGCCTTCATAGATGCGTTCCATGCAACAGATGAGTCCTTTACTAAGAATTCGTCCGCAACGTGCCGGAGTGGTTCCACTGCTGTCACTGCATTGCTCACTCGAAATGAACTCACTGTTGCTTGGGCTGGTGATTCACAAGCCATTTTGGTTCGAGAACATGGTATTGTAAATCTGGTCAGACCTCATAAACCTGAACGGGAGGTAATGTATTGCAAAGTTTACAGATTTTTGTATTGGTCACCGTTGTGACCGTATTATATCCTTAATTCCTAATAATTGAATTTTTGAAATCTGATAGGACGAGATGAAACGAATTGAGGATATGGGAGGGGCAGTTATACAAACCGGAGGAATCTGGCGTGTAAACGGGATTTTGGGAGTAGCTAGAGCCATCGGTTAGCATTTCTATAAGAATCATAGGACATACTGTCAATATGTCTCCTGATACTAACAGAACAAGCTGTTAATAATGTTATTTTGTGTATGTAGGTGACAAAAGTATAACGGAGGTTATTTCTACTCCAGACGTAAAGACAGTGATCCTGAATGGCACTGAAGAATTCCTTATTCTTGCATGTGACGGCTTTTGGGATGTAATTCCTCCAGTTGACGCTGCTGCACTTGTACGAAAATATTTGGAAGATGATCGTGGTAAGTAACTCTTTTTTCAAATTTGAAACTATACTTGTGATATCATTCAGCATTACCAAACGCTGTTCATGACAAAGCATGTCCAATTCCACCACCCCGGTACTTTTCCAAGCTATGGCCGTCCGCGACGCTAAAATTCCAGTTGTCAGTAGTTTTATAAGCAAAGCACTTTATTTTTATATTCGTACATGTGACTCTTGCATTGATTTTCTGTTTGCCGTGGTTCTCATTTCTCAAAGAATCTAGGCGAAAAGGTACATATTGCTATTGCATGTAAGAGTACTACATTATTTACATGCATTAAATTCAATATTTAAAATTATTGTACGTCGTGATAAAGCAGAATTTCAGCGTTTCTTTCCTAGGTCTGATTCTTCATTTCCTTACAACGTTCCTACTTTACCAGAAATTTAAAATTTTCTATTGGAAATCTGTAAAACCACTGTAATAGTTGCCGCATTCCCAACTTTCCGAGTAGTAGGGATTAGTAGTAGATTAGTATGGTGTACGTTTGAGGTTCGTAATTGATTGAACACAAATGTTGCCGGCTGTTGGGCGAGTAGGTTTCAGTTGGATGGATAAGTAACAGGTAACAGCCCGTACGGTTTGGATATGTTTACAATCGTGATCGAGATCGGGCTTATTAGGTGACTCATTGCTTCAACCATTCATTCTATAGATAGACTGTAGACGTTTTCCGTTTCAGAAATAGTACGGGTGCAGTTGTGCGGTAATTATATAATGAATTATTACTCATTTTTCAATTAGCTAATTAGTTGCGCTTTTGGTTGCATCATCTCACTACTGGTCTGCGATGGAGGATACTGATACTGTTCTATACTGTTTTGCTTTAGCAATGAGCGTTTTTTCATAGTTTAACAATTCTAGCGTCCGGCGTCCATCTCATGATTCTTCTTTATGGTACATCATGATTTCATGATTGCATATTTCCAATTTCGAATAATTGGTTTATTGCTATAATTTCATCATGTATGTGCGCTTGGCAAGGTTTGCTCATTCATTTGAGGATTTTTTTGAATGTCGAATTTATAAAATCTCAAAGAAGGGCAACGTAATAATGATGCAAGGTGAATAATTGAGCTGTCAAATGTCTGAATTCACCGTATTAATGCTCCTTGACTTTTTATTTTTAGAAATTTTTTGATATTATTACAGTTATTTTATATTTGCTTTGATATGAGATCACATTAGCGTTCTGAAATGTGATTACCATTTTTCATTATCTAAAAATGATTAGATAATTCATTTTAAGAGTTTGTAACCTTTGAGGTCGTTGTTTACTGGGGTAATGTGACAACTTGTACTAGCTAGCACGGCTTTTATAAACCATGAAATTGAAATACTAATATGTCCTGCGTACATGAAGACTTGGAATATGTTGGCGTTGTGAAGGATAATTGCATGGGTTTGTGTAAAATAAGGCGTGTTCCTCTGATCGTTCGTTAACCAGTGAGCTAATTTTAGGAATACAAAAAGACTACGAAATAGAGGGAAGTGGTGATGGCGGGTGACGCTGTTGGAAATACCCGAAGGAGGAAGGGACTGAGTGATTTTCCATGAAGAAATTCTGTAGTGTACTTCGAAAGAAGTGAGGATAATATTTGAATGTCTATGAGTTCTCCACCTTTTTCCTTGGCTATATATATGTGAAATCCAGATGGTCCGGTCGTACAGAAAGAAGCATATAAGGAGCAATGAAATGCAATGTTACAGAATCCGGCTTTTTACTGTACATTTTGTTGTAGTTTACTTCAAAGTTTTTGTCTCTGCGTTTGAAAACTTCTTTTACGTGTTATTTATACGTTCATATTCATGTATAGAAGTATAGAGGATAATAGCATGTTAGGAAACGATGTAAAGTATGAATTACTCACGTACTTACTTTGTAGCATTAAAAATATGTGATTTACATTTACATGCTCACATTTGCATACGTAACAAGTAATGTTTAGATTTTTCTATGAAAGGCAGTAGTAGAGCTCACTGCACTGCGTCTGTCGTCGTCAATCGTCTCGTTGAATGGTAAAGTTGTATACACCTTTGTTGACTGGAATTTGTGTGGGTAGCAGCCGGAGACACACTGACTCGAGAAGATAAAACTTCCGTTGCTGCACAGTTGTTGGAAAGAAAGATGCAAGTTGCACTGCTATAGTAGACATTAGATCATTAGACAGTAGTGCCACATATGCAAAATGTTAGACAGAATTTACTATTGTTCCTTTTTCTGTTGGAGAGTACGAGTGCGTAGCTGGGAAACTTTGCCTTTTTCGGTAAAGTTTGCCTAAACAAGAAACTTGATGTAGGATTTTGTCTAATATGGGAAGGAGGAATGGACTTGTTGTGCTTTGTGGTCATGGAGGTGGCTTACGGTCACTGCCGAATTCACATTCTTTATTTTCATCGTTTCATTGGTATATTTGGTGACTTCGGACTCCTCTTGGGTCTTTCTTCATACATAGGAAAATGACATTGGGGGCTGAAACTGCTTCGTTGTTAGTTAATCGTATTTCTCACAACACAACCAGTGCTTCATCAAAGCACACATTGCATATTGCTCCAACGATAGCAAAAGAAGAAGGTGTATGAGTTTTTGAAACCTGAGAACCAACATGAGAATTGCATGGAAAAGACCAGACGGGAAAAAAGAACATTTTGGTCAGGAAAGCTATAATGATACAAAATGCAATGTGATATTGTGTTATTTCAAAAAAAGTTCGTACTTTCATACAACAATCCAACATTACGTTTTGCAGTCACATCATCATGGTAGCGTAAATTGCATTACATTGCGTATATATGAAGTGAATCCGAAATTTGTGAGCATGGCATTTGGCATGGGGCATGGCATGGATGGCGTTGAAGAAGACATGACATGGCTGATGCGAAGAGTCTCTCTTCTCTCCTCTCTTCTTCTTCTCTTGTAAATTGTAAAATGCATTATACGTAGTTGTATAATACTGTTTATACCATTTAGGTTTGTGTTGTACTTTGTATCTATATTATATGTTGTCCTCAGCTTTTCACTACTTTACTTTTTGGGAGTACTGGAGCAGTTTTTTTTACGCTGAGTGTGTGTAGCGTTGGTATGCTTGTATACTATATGTGCACAATGTGCAGTGTAGTAAAAAGTGTGTGGTGTTTGGCGTTTCAACTTTGTCTTCGTCTCGACTTATTCTTCGAAGACTCTGTTGTATCATTCCAATTCCAATGCAATTTCAGTCTTTCAATGTAGTTGTGTAGTGTAAAAGTAGAGTGTAGTCTCGTCGGGTAGCGGATGATCTTTACTCATCATCATGCCCATAGTCCAGCCCGAGTCGGAAAGCTAATATTGGGTAGCATGAGAAAAGGAATTTAAAAGTGGAGAATGAATGCAAAAGTTTTCCTGATGATGAGACATGAGATGAGTCTTGTCTCTCGCTCACACTTTTCTTTAGAGTTGAGAATTTTCTCAGTGCCCTGCCATCATCTCATCGTGCGTTGCCAGTACTTTTAATTTTTTTTTTGAACATTGCATTTTGTGTATAGACGGGAGAGAGGCTACGGCTAGAGGCAAAAAAGACATGGTGAGGGCTGAGTGAGGGTTGTTTTGTTAGGGGAACGACGAGAAGCAACAGGCAACAACGCCTTTGCCATCCCCAAGTATTTGAGTGTAGTGCATTGCTACTTGCTTGGGAAGGGAAAACCACAGAAGACAGAGAGAGGTACAGTACACTTTGCTCTAGGCTTTCTTACGGAGTGGTTGTAGTTGAGAAGCTCCTGTCAAGGTTGGTTGCTAAAAGTTTATCGGTTCTTGTCAATTTCACACAAAAGAAATAATATTCTTGTCATACAAAGTATTTCGTCGTAACAGTTTTGTAAAAAGTTGACAATTAATTAGGATAGTCTGTCGTACATGTTCGCTTGTCAGTGTCCCTAGTCTGATTTCTTGTTTCTGTTAAGGAAGCAGGTGAGTTTTATCATTTTTGTGTAGTTTTCATTTCATTATGTAGTCTTGGGTTTTTGGAATCTGCGATTTTTGGGTAAATGGTAATAGCGGTGCTGGAGACAAATTTAGGGAAAGAATCGTTATTTTTTTTTGTCATTGGGTTTTTTTTTTCATTTAGAGTTGGTAGCATGAAAGCATAGTGGCATGTTGTAGGAAAGACATGCATGTCTGCATGTGATGGAAGGAGATAAAGTTGGTAGTGGCAAAAAGATTGTGTTGCATTTTCAGGTGCAGTATGGATTTGCATTGGAAGCAACAAGTCGACTGTTGCACTCTCCTACTTTGAGTCATGGTCACTCAACCTGCACATAAGACATTCACGACGACCAAGGAAATTTTGACTGCGGCGTCAAATTGCCTTAGGTTTTTTCCCTTTATCGGCAAAATATCATATTTTGTAAGATTTGTTGGGAATTAGGGATAAGGGATTCCTTTTTCAGTTTTGACGTTTATATACCTCCTCTTTTTGCTACTTTACTACGCACTACGCAGCCACTGAGTCACTTAGGCTTTAATGCTCAGAAAGGCACAGACTGACAAATATTTACATTGCATACTTATATAAACGTGGAAGGATAGTCAAAAATCTCTAAACTCAAAAGTCATTGAAGTTCGTCAGTAGAGTGGAAATGTAGAAAGAAGGGTATATTATTATAAATCACTTTAAATGTTATTTATTTTAGTATGTTGTAGCATTCATTTACATTGTGTTGCGTTGGTTGATCGTGTCATCATCGTTGTAATCATAGTAGCATTTGGGTTCGGTTGTTCTTCAACAAAATTCAATTACTGGTTGACTCCGTTTGAAGTTTTGAGAGGGTGTGAAATATAAAATGAGAGCGGATACTGCACGCATCAAGGTAAACTTTAGGCAAGACAGGCAAGACTGTAATTCTTTTTTGTATGCGTAGCATTAATAAGCAGAATGTTGTAGCACAGTATGTACAATTGGTCTGTTCGCATTTCCTTTTTTGTTTGATGTCTGATAACTGATAACAGACGCAAAACAATATTGTCATTATTTTTACATGCATTGAAGGGGATGATTCATCATTTGGGTCTAGTTTTTGGAAAAGTAGTTTTTTTGTGTTTTGTAAATGCTATTATTATTCTTGTGCAGGTTTCATATTCTTGTGCATTTGTCTGCCTACACAGTGTAATTTTAATAATGCCGTATTTTTATATTCGTGTGTATCTGCATTTTTGGACGGTATGATTTTGCATTGCCTATTGTTTAAACTGCAACATTACGTCTGGTGGTGGAAACAATTGGTTTTGTGTGCCCATGTATGTGTGGGTGTAATGTGCAGGCGGACAACGCTGATCATTTGATGTCATTTGATTGCTAATAAGAATTTTGTAAAGGTGTTGTCTGAACATGTTTGTTTGGTTTTTTCCTTTTTATAGACACTGACGGGTTTAGTAAAGCATTGGCGTACGAAGCGAAGCATCAGCGTTCCACTGATAATATAACTGTCATTACCGTCTTGCTACGATCTGTCGAATCACTGAAGGGGAAGTATCGAAAGATGGAAAAGAATATTAACGGGGAAGCTTTTGAAAGCGAACAACACATCGACTCTGTTCAGGTTATTGGAGAAGTAAAAACTGATCGCATTGTTGAGGTTGAAGTGGAGAAATATCAGCTCGACGATGCTGTTCAGATTGCTGATGGTGAATTGAGGAAAGAACAGCTCAGCGAACCTGCACAAATTATTGGAGAAGCGATTAATACTAATCACATTGCTGAAGTTAAAATGGAAAATGATCAGCTCAACGACCCTGTTCAGACGGTTGGAGAAGTCAAGACTGAAGTTTTGAATCGAAGTACGTCCCCAGTTCCAAACAACATGCTTTCACCTGATATATCTCCGATTCCATCTGTGCCTCCGAAGTTGCAAAAGAAACCGTTGACTCCACGTATGAAGCCTTTCAATTTGCCTCCTGGAAATACATCCTCTCCAATTACCAAGCCTCGACCAACGGCACGACTATCAGCGAGTCCTGCAACCCCAAGCACCTCCAAGCCATCCAATGCTGTCAATGTCAAGTCGTCAGAACGCAAAGTTCCTGTTGCTGGAAAACCCATGAACATACCTACAAGACCTGCAACCGCTGTCGCAGCAAAGAAGCCCGGTGCCGGTGGTCCTAATGTGGTGCAGTCAGCTGTAAAGAGTCCAGCCACCAAAACTGATATCAAATCAAACTTGAAACCCGCTTCGACGAAACCTACATCTAATGGAACCACGTCTGGTGGAACGGTTGGCGCTTTACGCACTATTGGTGGACCGAAACCTGCCCCTACACGAATGGCTAGTCGGCCAACAACCGCACCTGCTGTAGTTATGACTAAAGCTGCTGCCCCGCCGCGTGTTAATGGTGGAGTTGGAACAACACGTACAGTTGGACCAAAAGCACCAGCGTCTGCGCCAGCCAAACCTAAGCCGCCTGCAGGGACAACAGTTTCAAAGCCGCCATCCGCACCAGCTTCGGGAAAATCCGCTGCACGTAAGCCTATTGGAGTTGCCTCAACATCTGCAAAGTCTACTAAACTAACTACGAATACAGCAAAGACCACTTCTATTACTGGTACTGAACGTGCACCCCAACTTGTCAAGATCAAACCAATAGTAGACGCAATTCCTAAAGCGAAGGTTCCAGCACCAAGCCGTAAAATTGGTCCAAGCGCATCTAGCACACCAGCTGTAGTCACGGCAAAGCCAACGGTAGGAGCAACTAATTCTAAAACCAAAGTGGCAACCAAAAGTGTACCTAAAAAGGCAGAATCAGCTGTACCCGCTAAGAACCAAAGTAAGCGTGTCAAGTCTGACAAACCCGTGGGCAAAAAGGATGGCAATGATAAATCTTTAGAAGTTCAGAACCCAGAAGCGAATGTAGTTCCGGTTACTAATGGACTTGATGTTTCCCCGCTTGTTCGCGAAATGAAAAACCTAGAGATCAACCACGATGAGGCAGATCCGAAGAATTCAGTTGCTAATCCAATTATCCCAGAATCCACACATAATGAAGTAATCGAAACAATGTTCCAAAAGGTTGAGAACATCGGGCCTTCTGTTCATGTAGAATCAGTGGAAGTATCAGAAGCTGCTCAAAGTGATCTGTTCACTGACAATTCTGAGAAATTGATCAACTTCGATACGGTACCAATGGCTGAAGATGATTTACTGGAAAAAGAGGAGAATTCGGAAAACTTGTTGGAACTTGATACGAAGGACTTTGAGTACTCGGAACCAACACAGTGGACTGCATCTTCATCCTCTCTCAATCCGTTTGCAACCACATTTTCGCCTGCATTTACTGATCCCACATTTTTTGCAACCGAGGAGGCTTTGATAGGGTTGGATGCGGGAAATTACGGTGGTGCGAAATGTGAAGTCGTGGATGATTATGAAGTAGACGTAGATATCAGCTCTGATGCTTCTCCAGATTGCACCGTTTTGATGAAACCTCAAACTTCCTTCAACACCAACGGCATTAATGTTGATGAACACTGCGCTGAGGAAGATAAGTTTGTTGCTGAAAATGATTTGCCACGTACGTCTGGTACAGATCTATTGAAAAGCTCTCTTACCGTTGATGACGATGCTCCCACCGCAACGTACAACATCGTTGCTAATTTTGATTTTTGTGACGACTCATTCAAATCTGCAGTGGACAACTCTGCTGTTTTACATCCTAATTCACCTTGGGATATTCGCCAAGATCATTTCGATAAACCTGAGCATGCTGGCTTTGCGGCGACCAACGGTAGTGCAGTGGACGTGAGTTCCAGTGAAGGAGTAATCCCTGTGTCACCCACAGAACATGGTCAAAGTCAAAATGAAGACAACTAACGAGAATCAGTACATCACGTATGTAACATTATAATGTAAGGCTTTGGATTGGTTTGATAAATGATAATATTGTTCGATCTTAAACAACATCGTTTCCCAGGTTTAATCTTGTTTCATCTTAGTCTCAAGGTGGCTGGTTTTCAGCGTACCCGTACTTTTAGTTACCCTGTTACCCATTACAATATAAATGCACTTTACAATGCTGAGATGTCAGATTATGTCACAACGTAAACTTTAAT
Source organism: Harlomillsia oculata (assembly GCA_019776145.1). Lineage (NCBI taxonomy): Eukaryota > Metazoa > Arthropoda > Collembola > Entomobryomorpha > Oncopoduridae > Harlomillsia > Harlomillsia oculata. The sequence goes on along the minus strand of JABASF010000084.1, from coordinate 17,138 downwards.
TTTTCTAAGTCTACATGTCAAAACTTTAAGTATTATCCTGATATTCTTAATTAATGAAACTTAAATTATTTAGTTTATATTTAAGTGTCGTAGTGGCAGTAATGGTATTATGTTGTAGTAGCATATGTCTCCAAGTCCAAAACCATGGTAAGAGATTTCAAGTTCTATTTATCGTATCCAAGAAACCAGTTGCTTTATGTAGTATCACTTTCAGTAAACTCGGTGTACGCTGCTTACTTTAAGGGTTTCGGTGTATAGATAGATTCAATGCTAACTGTTTTCAAATCACCAATGTGCTATTGTATTGTACCAATGGTACGTTATATTAATACATCATTATACATTGTACTACTACGACTTCGAAGAGCGCAATCATCATCTCTAATGAACATTTACAAGGGTCTCAGAAATTTATTAAATTATATTCGTATGCGTATACTGTATGTTCTTATGAGTGACAACAACTGCTTTTGTACTTTCACATTGTCAATTTTGTCAACGTTTGTAAGATGAATGCCATTGTCCAAAATGTACTTGTATGATGACCTTTCACTTTGAAGTTAATTAGTATATTATCCTTGGAATAAAGTTTTCTTGCGCTCAAATATTTACTTCATAATTACTGAGTGAGTAATGTCACAATTTTATATTACAAGTTGTGTTTAATTCAGAACATGGTTGACTGGAAAATCATTTTTAGTAGTAGCAGTACATTGATTACCTACAACTCCGTAGGAATACTGTAGTAATAATAGCATGAATTATTTAGTATTGTGCGATTGCGATTGTTATTCATATTCACCAAACGATTACATATTACATTCATTCGTACGATTATTACTGTGACTGTTTAGAAGATGAGATATTAGCGAGATCGACAATACTGCGCTGTACACAAGAACATTAGCTATAGATCAATTCACTTATTCGAGGAGATTATTTTCAACATCTGCATCTGCATCAACTGGTTCCGGAATGTTTCTCTGGCTTTCTTGCGTTGCACAATTTTGACTGGACTGTTCCACTGGACAAATATTGACTGTTCCCCCATGCTCATTTCCAATAGGATTTGTGAATGTATTAGCATTTACTAATGGTGCCGATTCCGCATTCAACACATAAGGCAGTTTTTGAACTACGTCGGAAGGAAGAAGGCGGTGCGGCTGTACGTTTCTTGGAGTCCTAATAAATACGATCATATATTAAAATAACTTTAAACAGCGATATTATGTAGGCAGTCATACTTCATAATATAAACTACAGTTACTTGAATTCTGAATTCAAACTAAAATTAGTCACTCACTGGAAATCTCGAGCTGCTGGCGGAAATTTAGACTGTCCATTAACAATGGCTGTATCTTTGCACCATGACAGTGGATCAAACCCAATCGGCATTCCGGACCTTAGGATAATGTAACAAAGTCCAAGGCATACATAATTAAATTGTTTCTACATCGTACACCGCACCAATAACCAACAACACTGAATTGAACGTAAAATAATTTGCATGGGGCAACTAACTAAATAAAACTCTTAAAAACATTTAAATCATAACTTACCGACAATTAGCCAATACCAATGTTCCAGGAAATACATCCTCTAAAGCAAGATTTTCTATGTCCATCTCAGAGCTGAGACAGGCTTCAGTATTGGATCTGGGAGTAGATTCTTCACTCTGGTAATTATTATATCAACTAAGTGAATAAACGGCGCTATACGTTATTAATTAATAGAACATTCACTGCACTAACCTCGTCACCGTCCGAGAGTTCATCTGATTCGCCATCATCTTCTAATTCATGTTGCTGATCCAAATTCGAAGACTTTTCTGGGGCGGCAGCAGAAGGAACCGATAAACTTGACAATCGAATACGGCAAGGTAATGACGTAAGATCATCGAGGAGTAAAGGATCACGGAGCAATCGAAGATTCTTTATGCGTTCAATCAGTGACTTTACTTCCTGTCCTTGTTCATTTCGTTTCTCTGTTAGCAAATTTATGTACCACTGCTGATCCTTTGACTTCTGATAATATGTTGGGGGTCGCACGTCGAATCTGTGACATTAAATTTAGCATGTAACACTGTAATTCTCAGCCATTACAATTACTGTTCGTGAGGAGTTACCTAATTTTAACGGTGTCCGTGCGTGTGTCCCAGAAACCTTCAGATTCTAATAGATCCAAACGAAAGAATCTGTTATACCCCCAACATTCGCCAACTTCAAAATCTGAAGCAAATTCCCGAGTCATATTTTTTGTGCCGTCGTTTGCCGTTTGATAAATCATCTCAACGCGATATTCGTATCTATAAAAAACACAATTTGATTCAAGTATCCTAGAATGGTACAAATTACGTAAGATAGGAATAGGACCACATGTATTACAGAACTTACTTAGCCTGCTCTGGTGCACCTTTGGTCAGTTCAAGGAACACTGATAAATAAGTGCCTCTTACAACACCATTGCCATCTGGATATACTTTAAGACGCCAGCACATTCCATTAAACTCAAGCGCATCGGAGTAAAATGGATCTGCTTTAGCTCTAGCCCGACTAAATTCTTCGATCGTGTACTCGCACGACTCCCAAGGAGGCACCAGTTCACTGTGCAAATAACACACAATTTATCATTTATTTCATTTTGACAATGATGAATGACTATATTCTACTCAATTTGAATAAAGAAACCTTTGAAAATCCGCAATCACGGGCAGAAGTGAGAATGAAGAACGTTGTATTGCTTCTTGAATGGCTTTTAACAACTTTGCACTGTGTTTGATTACATCACTCTTTGGTCCGCTGCTTAACCGACTTTCAACCTTCGTATTACATAAAGTCAAAATTCACACATTTACAGCACATGATAACTAAATAACCAGAAAAACTGATCAGTAATATACTTAGGTTGATTATAAATACCTCTCTCAAGAAGGTTTCAATTTCCTCAGACTTTCGAGTCAAATGACCCTTTTGGTTAACGAGCGTCATAAGCTTTGTCTTCAAGTGAGCATCAAGGCTACACAAATTTACATAAATAGTGCGTAATACATAAAATATACGTATTTGATGTATAATGCTGTTTCAATAATATTTTGCACTAGGACACATGTACAGGTCATTAACTAACCGAGCAATCATCAGCTCTACAGCGTTACGAATCTCCCTAACTTTTTGATCCTTGGCCGTACGAATATATTCTATATTTTTCTCCACATCTTGGATGTAGCTAATTTGTTCCATAAATTTTCGTCTTAAACGTGTAACATGTTCCTTTATTTGTTGACAATGAAAGTTGTAGATTTCATCTAATGGTTTGAACGAGTGTCCGCTGTGTGCAGTACTCCATAAAGCGCATTCATGGCAGATGCAGAACTTGCAAGTACTGCAATAGACCGATAACTCTTCTCGAGAGTGAGTAGTGCATCTACAATTTCAATCACATCAACACAGACTTTGTTAGTTACACATCATAACGGAACATATAAAATGAAAGTTGTAAGTAAACGAAGTACCGTTCAGTTTCCGAATCTGAATCCAGCAGTGACAAGGCAGAAGAGCGGACCTGAGTTTGTTGCAAGGAATCCAATTGTTGTGTGACCTCCTTTGCCCATCGACAGTTTACAATTTCATGAATTTGCAAATGAGCTCGACAATGTGGACACTGAGCTCGAGTCTCCGTCAACCATCGAGTAATACAATGAAGACAACACATTTTGGAACAGTGAGGACACATGTGAGCATCTTTAAGTTTCTCCATACAAATATAACAACGAAAGATCTCAGCCAAACTCTGGAGAAAAAAGAACAATGACTCAATTTCACATTCTCTAATGAATTCATCATTCATGAACACAGAATATCTTCAGACCATACATCATTCATTACTGATTTAGCCTACCGATAATTAAAAAACAAATTCATAATTAGAAACTCACCTCAACTGGTTTCTCTGGACCTTGTCCATTGTTCGGAACTAAACGATCTGACATGACTTTTCCAGCTAATGTCTTTTTAAGCTAAACAGCAAACACCTAAAAGTTGGTAATGAAAACAATAATAATATTAATAAACATTTCCCATAGTAATCAAAATAATGTAATTCAATCTGCCTTCATTCCTTTCCTTGAAAAATATGAACGACAGCTGAGTCATGATAACATTAAAAAGCAAAGCTTACACCCTTCGTTCAATACAGCAGGCAACGTAATAACAATATTGCAGTTCAGTATTTTAAAATAATACTTGCGTTCAAGAACTTTAAGTTACCTGTTACCTCAAATTAAATTGAAAAATGTTGAAATTACAGGGACACACCTTCATTAATTAATTAGAATATATACTAACGGTGGAAACATACTGAATGTCCCTATGGAATGGAAAAGTCTGTACAACTTTAACATTTAGAAAAGGAACTTTCCAACTGTAAAATAATAAACTCTTTCCAACGTAATAGTCACTGACTCATTACTGTCATTACTCACCGAAACTCATAAATTAAACCCGATTTAATGCGTAATTAAACTTAAATTAACAATGGACGTGAGTAAACAGTAAACCATACGAAATGGTTTCTTTCGCGAGCTTCGGGTCCTCGCGCTGCTGCTGGTTGCAGAAAGACAACTTTTGAGTCACTTTTATGCTTGGGCTTGCCTAAAGGTGCGATTCATGAGAATCATGAATTTTGGTTGTTTTTTTATGTTTTGTTACCATGTTCACCAAGTTAACCAAGTAATCAATCAAATTGAAATTGATCAATCAATGGAAGACTTGAAGCTTCATTGGATACATCCGTTCATCATTGCTTACACTCCCTTTGTGAATGGTAAAATGCTAAAATCCTTTCATCCTTTTCCTGTGTACTCAAAGGCGTCAAAGGGTAGTCTTCCACGTTTTTGCTTTGATGTTTGCGTACTTATAATTTGTCAATGACAAAACAAGCATAAAAAGTATGAAAATAAACAAATTAATGGGTATTTTTTGTCCTATCTTATTTTTTAAGTATTGGTTGTAAATAATGCTACAAAAGTATGGTTTATGATGTGAAATATAAAACTTTCCATTTGCTCAAGGTTTATATTTTTCATGTACATTATTGTTTTCATCTTCAGGATGCATGTTAAATTGACAAAATGAAATCAAGTATATTAACTGAATTTTTGGGAACTGTTGAAAAGAACAGTAATCTCATTGTCATTGTGTTCTGTTCTGATGTATAGTAAGTTGTACAGGCTTTGGAGTATATACCGTATATAACACTTTGTATTTTGTATTCTCATGTGACTTTGAATGAATTCAAAGTGTCAGATAGTGATTTACGGTAAACTTGTGATAGGAACAAAGGGAAAGAACAGTGCATGCATAATAGTAAAGAATGTTCCTCAAATTCTCTTCATGACTCTGGGAGACTAGTCGAAATGAGATGAAGGAACAAGCAACACTGAAGGAGCCCAAAAAAGTGCTGTGTAGTATGGAAAAAGGACACCGTTGCATTTGAACTAAAACGAGTGGTGACGAACAGTCGTCAGATCGTCATGATGTGCTTTACTTCATGATGACACTGACTGTGACGAAAATCACATCGCTACGTCTTTTCGTCGTCAATGTGTTTCTCATTGACCGTTCTGTTGTTGTGGCAGATTCCTTCCTTCACTGTATTCTGTACTATGTATTAGTAAATTATTCTTACTTCAATGATTTTATTTCAGAGTCCCTGCTTGCCTTTAGATTTGTCGACGTGATTATTTACTGGCATTAGCCCTCAAATTTCAGTTGGCACATTTTGGTAAATATGTTGCCGTCATCTGCTTTTCCACAGTGATATGACATCAAATGACAAAGAAGAATGCAAAGTCTAAGCGTACGTTTCGTAACAACTATATTAGCTTGTGAATTCCTAGTGCAAAAAATGTGTGTTTCCTGTTAAACGAATTTATGCCCATTTAATTTAATGGTATCTGCGAAGGAAGATGAAGTCGATTCGAAGAGAGTCGTAAAATGATGAGTTTGAGACTTGGACGAGTAATGTTGGAACTTTCTGTGCTCTCAAAATGGACTTTGTGCGTGTGAATAAAACTGTTGAAAATCGATAGCACATGACCTTTGACCTGCCTGTTTATTAGAGATAGTTCAGGCTGTCATAATAATAAGTGATAAGAGTGACAGAAAGGGAATTTAGACTCATTCTCATCCTCTAATAGGTTTCTCGCATTGCCCGAGACATAGCCAGAAATCCTAGCTCTACAGGAAGTCGAATATATGCAGTGTTGGAGCAAAGTTTATATTTTAGATTCATTTTGACTCGTCATGGAGGTCAAGCCTGCAAATTAACATTTAGTACCTGGTACGGGTTATTTTGTTATTTGCATGCTTTCAAGTTAATTTTGACTGTACTAATGAATGCGCCTGTACTTTCGTACAATTTGTAATGACAATGAGATGAGACAGAGAATGGGGAGAAAGAATCTCTGTTGAGGATCTATACATCGTGTTCGTGCGAATAGTTTTTCTAAGTATCATGTGAATGTAAGGAAAAGACTCATTGCCAAAAAGACGTTTTCAAGTGCATGTAAGTTGGACAAGTATGCAATCTTATATGTACCGTGATCCAAGGAGTTTTCATTGACAGTAGAGCACATTGCACATCTGCATTAACCAGCAGAGTGTTAGTATTTTATAAAGTTAGTGAGTGTATATAAAACAGCCCTGTCCTGACTAAAGAATAATGTCGACTTAGTATATATGTACTACTTCATCCATTTACTATTTGTCTTTTTAACAATACAGAAGACTTTTGAGTTGCATTCCTCATTGGAGCAGTTGCTTTCTGATGCTTGCTGAGTCCAATTGCTTGCCTTTAGAATTGATCTACCTTAAAAAGAGAGCACAATGCGCCCACTTTTGCAGCAAAATCAAGAAGATCACAAATGATCCACATGCCGTGTCATCTTGTCTCTCTTTCAAGTTGTTGTGTTAAACTGAAACAAATCGAGATTCGTTTCACCACCTCCTAGGAAACCTCTGCCCCACAGCCTTTTTTGCCTTTGTCCTATTTTCCAATCCTTGTTTCCCTCAACTGAAGGAATTCGGGATGATGAGCAGCTAAGTACGACGAATCAGGAAAAACTGTTCGTGTCTCACCTTTCTTTCTACAGAATTTCATGGATTGTGATTTTTTCCATTTACGGCGAATCCGTCATGAAAAGGAGACTGACTTGATGGTTCCGTATTATTCTTCTTTGCGACAAAATAACAAATAAAGCAGATTTCACATGCGACAACAACGAACCGAATGAGCATTTCTTTTGCAATACGCTTTGAAGCTAGTAAACAAAGATAAGGGATGAATAATATGAACATATTATTCAGATAAGGAAGTCAAGCGAGGTCATAGCAAAGTTCATGTTGGTTCAGTATTGACCTTAACCGAGCACTTACACCACTGAAAGCCAATGATCGTGAATAAGTGATAGCGAAATCCCTGTCTCATGACACTTTTCATTGAACCAATACATGAAAACAGTAGAGATAAACAGAGATAGTAAAACCATATTGCTCTAAGTTTAATCTTGTATTGCCCAATAAGGTTTTAATGATAATGGCTAATAGCAAGTCTCAGTAAACAAACATTAAATAAAGCTCATATGATTTTGTTGGTTTTCATTTTCATCTTGTTTGTATCAAGGGAGAGTTTTTGCACTGTTTGGTTCTATGATTGACATTATATGAAGAATCAAGAATAGTAAGAGATTCTTGCTCAATGTTCCCCATTATACAATGAATAACGATCTAAAATGATATTTAACTGATGTTATACGGAATGTAGCACCTTATCGTATGTATGATGCCTATAATTAATTCATTATACTTGGATTCTCAAGTGTGCTCATTCTGCTCATGATGTATATACAGTCGGGAAATGAAACACGCCTTTCTATAATAAATTATCAAAACACAGAAACTTTCAAATGGGTAATCGGTCATTGCATTCAATTGCCGGCAACCAAGTCTAATCTTAAATACAATTCACCTTGCACACAAACACAATATGCAATAAAATTTCAGATTATAATATATTTTATAATAAATTGACTAAAACGAGAGAGGATCAGATGAAGGCAAACTTTGTGTGCAAAGTGCAACGTATCAATTGTGCGCATTTTTAACTGGGAAGTGGAATCAAACATTTTTTACACCTTCAACTCTGACTTTGGCAGTGATAAAAGGAAATTAAGCATCAGAGTAGTCATACAATTGTAAGAAAACATTCTTTTACACTATTTCGTTTCATAACGTACGTATAAGAGCTACTCCTTTATTCCTTGCAAGTTTTTTAAAAATTATGACTTACGTCTAGTCGGTCTAGTAATGTTATAGTAACTAGTCTAAAGTCTAGTCTGTAACATGATAACCAAGTGCATTTCACTATAAAATTCATGAACAACACTTAGTATTGTCGGTCTCTCAGTGTTTCAGTCTAGTACATGAAGTATCACATGAAATATAAAAAGTAACTAACACCTTAGCAAAGCAATGATAATGAAGTACGTATAGTTAACTATCATTGTAAATGCATAAAGCACTTATTTTAGTGTTACAAAGTTAATGCGCCTCTTCTGTTGGCTTTGTGTTTCTTTTATTATGATATGATTATTCCTCATAATCTTAGTGTGTTATCTTTCATTCTGAGCGTACAAGCTTACAAACTAAAAAATCCTAAAAGAACTACATTTAAGTGCTAATTCACATTTTCACTGCAGCATATCATGTTGTTGCACTTACTCTTCTCAATGTCTAGATCTTTTTGAATGACAAAAATGCTGCCGATTTGCTGAAGGATGAAACTGACGTAGAGAGTTGTTTTTAATTGACTACCGTGCAAAATTTTGTCTTCTATGTTTGCAATCTTTACAGGCAAACCTTGCCTTTGTGATTTTCCATGCACTTTATGCACGAGCACTGTTAACATAATAAAAGTAACTATAAAATGCAAGCTGTAATCAAAATCAATGTGAATGTGCATTTAATACACGTTCGTGCTACCGGAGAAAAATCCCGAAATGTGAGCAGATGAAATCACCATCTGCAACATTGTCGACGTGTTTTTTATGACATTTAAAAAAACAGATGCTTTTAAGATGTCTAAAAGTCTAAAATGCCTATACGCTGACGTTTGGAACACGAAAAAACGAAAAATGTATAAAGTATAAATGTGTTTTTTTGCCAGTCTTTTTGTATTAGACAGCAAATTTCGCATAAGGTAGTAAAATAAGTTTGCATGCAAAAATTTGTACAAGGGTTTTGCAGCGTTGCGCATTTGTTGTCTTCTGGGCGTCTTTGGGTAGTAAATTTTACTTTGTACCAAGCTTGGCAATTTGGCATTTCCCTTGTATAAAAAAAGGCTCCGTCCTTATTATTGAGGTTGTGAAGATTTGTCACATTTGTCCTTTCTTCTCCTTCTCCTCCATCACCATTTTTTAGTGCTTTTTTTGTCCAAATGATTTTTAGGGTGCGGGCGGGTGTGGGAAGGTAGGTGAAGGTAAAATGCTCACAGGTTTGCGTTTTTGGTTTGGTTGGTAACAAAAAAATGCATTTTAACTCTACATAACATGAAAGAGGTGTCTGAGGAGTGAGGAAGATGCCGCCTTCCTTCACTGAGTCCTGTTTCCTACTACACTTTACTATGGTTTCAAAAGGGATTTTGAATTCAGTCTCTTATGTGATGATGATATTAGAGCTGTAGAGTACTACTATCATACCTTTTTTTATATGACTACCTTCATCTTCCACAAGTACAGAAAAGCACAGAGAGAGCAGTCAGAGCAACAAACAAAAGGATAACGAAAATCCCGTAGCAAAATTGCTTTTTTTGGTGTTCTTTCTTCATGTTGCTCTCCTGCTCAAAAACTCAAAATACTATATAAAACGGTTACATAGTTGCATTACATTAAGGAATCACTTGTCATCCTAAAATTGATGCAAAAGAATTAGTTGTTTGTTGGTTTGCGTTTTTGGTGGTGGTGGCTCTGTGCTGAGGGTTCTTAGGTGGTTTGCAACTCGATCAAAAAAAAAGTAGCAAAAACTTATTATTATCATAGAACGTGCTCATTGAGCAGACAGAAGATCATCAAAGAATAAGGTGATCATGACCATAAGACCAAGATAGACTAAACGACAACCACAACAAAGTGAACAAAGACACAAGGTTCTTTTTTTAATAATTAATTTCAAGTTTAAACTGACGTAGCGTTGTTTGAGAGGTTTAAAAACTTTTGGGTCTTCATTTTTTCTTTTGGTCTCGTTATATTTATTTGACTGCACTAAGTTAGTAATTAACTATAACCAGCATTGCATTTATTGCAAGACGTACACGTTACACGTGTGTACAACAGTGTTTTGTCTTATGAACTATTAAAAAGCAAAGGCTTTAAGACGAGCTAGAAACGAGTACGTAAGGCTCATTCGTACTATATATTTGTCGTTTTTTTTACAACTTTTTTTTTGCAAGTGCAGTAGTGGAGAGAAGAGAAGAGAGTATAACAATATTTTAACGAAGGAAGGAACAGAGAAGCAAAGAGTACAGTAATAAACAGTTGGCAATTCCCATTCATGTTGTTGATGTGTGTGTACAAGTGTGTGTAGAGCTAAAGGCAAAATTCGCGAAATTCAGTTTTGCAGTCTGTCTTGGATTTTAAATTGTACACATACTCATAAACGTTAAAAGTGCATTGCGAGGAACGTTCAAACAACCGAGGAATACGAATGTGTGTGAATATATACGATTTTGAAAAGCAGTGTGGTTGTGTGTTGTGTTCTCTTGTGTATGTGTATTATAGTTTGATACGAGTTTTAGATTGGGATTTTATATAAAGTTGAACGAAGGAAGAAGACGAACAGTCAGTCAAGTCTTTTGTGTTGTGTACTTTGTGCCGTGGGCTCTCGTCAAGTGTGACACAGGATTTCCCACTGTACTCTTTGGGTCCCAGTTGCTCTCTGGCATTGGACTCGGGTCAACTTTAACTTCGTCTCAATAAATCGACGTTAAAAATCGTCACATCGTCTTCATTCGTTGTAAATCTTGTTCTCAAAACGCAATAACACACACTGCTCAAGAAATACTTAATATTTAAGAAAAATATTCGTTTACAATATATATAGTTGGTCATAAATCCAAGACACAACACAACAAAAGTGAAACAAAACAGTATCATTCAAAGATTGAGAATATAGTTATATTAAATATAATTTATTTTATTTTTTTTTGACAAACTTGGTTTGTTAATGTCAACGTATACGCTTGTTTTTTTGAGATTTTGAGGGAACATTATTACTGTGAAGTTGGACAATTTTTGGACGTATCCAAAATTGATTGTGTCTTTTTGGATTACAAATCAATTTTGTTAGGGACAATTTACTAATATTTTTGAAAAACAAGTGATCGTCATTTGATGATGGAGCCCTTTTGCTCCTTCATGTGTTGTACATCTCTCATCAGTTTCATCGTCACTTGTTCTCAGCCCTAAGAGACGAGAACAAGGAGGCCCATTCGACCCATTCGTCAGGTGAGAACGAACGACCAACTTTCTACATCTCTTGTGCTCCTCTCTTAAAATGTACAGTGAATGTAGTATAGTATAAATGTAATGTAGTCCCCCTTTCCTCAGAGTCACCCTCCTTTTGTCAATTATATTTGTTCTTTTTCTTTTTTATATTTTTATTTTCGTATGGTCATCATTCAACGATCCTCCACATCTCCTCATCCTCTTTAGTGTAGTTGACTATGTGCTCAATGACTGTGTTTGTAACTTATATATTCCTGGAGAAAAGGAGCAAATCGGTAAAAGTGTTTCGTTTTTGAAAGGGTATCAAAATAGTTACAATAGCAATAGATTATACATTGTTCAACAAAGATGGAAGTTGGGTCACAAGCTGCTACTTCCACGACACTTTCACATTGTACTTTTTTGGAATCAGTAGTGTAGTAAACAAGTGCAGTGACAAGAAATTGTTTTCATGTGAAATGGTGGGTGACAATTGTTATTCAGACAATCAAAATGTGTAAGTATAATTATTAATATTGTTTCTTCAAGTTTCAAGTGGTGAAGAAGGCTTCGAGAGATTTTTCGTCACATTAATTAATGCAGTTTATCAGGATTCTCGAGACAGTCAGACGCTGTGGGATGTTTGTTTATGTAATTGTTATTGTCGTGTCTGGACAGTTTGGAGTATTGGACTTTATGCTAATAACGAGCTGTTGTATATATCGATTCATCGATATCACATCGATTCAAAATGTTTTAAACATTACATGTGACTTGATGTGAGATTTAGCTTCTGTGATTCATACTGTTTGTTTGTTTTGTGCTATAGGTTCATTGATTTACACGTTTTGGTTTTGATTGTATCGATTGAATATCATATTGTTTTTTTCGTCTATTCGAAACAACGGTGCGGTGTATACATCAAGTACAGTAGTAATGTAAATGTAGTAGTAAACAGTAACATAACATGTGATTTGTAGTAGTAGTAGTAGTATGATATGATATTAATTTGTATTGTATATTGTATCACTTCACATCACAATGAATCACATATTATTATTGTCTCAATCTGGTGCAAGTTGCAAGTGCAACGATATTAAATGTGATTTGATTTGGTTTGGTTGGTGTGTTTTTGAGGAATGATTGGAGATCCAGATTAAAGAGAAATTGATGCAGAGTGAGACTGTTGTGCAGGTTGGAATGGGTTGTGATTGTCAATGGTAATTGCAATGGGACGGAAGATGAGAAGATCAATTGAGCAGTTTAGTTGTTGCAGTATACAGTAAAGGGGAATGCTCATCATCTATTGTGCGGTGGGACAGGAAACGCGGATTTCTTTTTGCCTATTGTTTCCAATGGCTATGGATATCTCATTCTCTGTTTATTGTTGGTGTAGTATTGTATAGGACTTGGTGCAAAATCGAGGATTTTATCCCGTCCACCTGCAAACAATGTGAAAGAGGAATAGACTAGACCCGATTTCATTTTTTTCCATATCAGTCACTGTATACGACAATCCCTGTACATATAGCAATGCGAAAAGCTTTACCTGTCTCCTTTGTCACATCACCATGACTTTGTTTCCAAGTGCAATTTGGTAAAAAAAAGAGAAATTTTTCATGAAGTCATTTGAGCCCTGGCTATTGTCATCATTCTCCTAATTTTATGTGGGGTTGCGTTACTTTGTATTCCTTCATGTATTGTTATATATTTACGTTGATGATATGTATTTCCAAAAGATTGACAAATGGTTTTAATGAGTGCAATTATTGAAAAATGTACTTTTAGTACTTTATTGTTCATACTTTGGGTCTTGGGTATTTATAGCATTTGTATGATACTATAGCGAAGCCAATTATGTGTATTTCATGTGATTAATTTTGCTATCATTACGGTTACGATTGACCATCCCATAATGGGTCTTTTATTGAAGAATTTCAATTTTGGAGTAATGTGAATTCAGATAATGATTCCATTTATCTTGCGTTTCTTCCAGGATGCTGTGAAACAACGAGTGTGACAATTTCGGTTGTGGTAATTCCCTTGGCTCCTGTCAATTGGTAGTGAGCTGGACTGCCCCGTTTTCCAAGATGAGTGCATCGACCGATTACCAATGGTATGATTTTGCATTGCTACTATAATATTTTAATAAGAAATCTAATTTTAGGAGTATTGAATTGAAGTACAATCTTGAATTTGTAACAATGACAGGGCGTATACTATCATGGATTCTTCGCGTGTTTCCACCTTTCTGATATCAATCCTACTCATTGTATATGGGAGTTTCAGGTAATGGACTTTATTTTACGAACTCAATGTTTGTTGTCAAAGGTGCTATAGATCAGGTGTTCCCAGGTTCCGTTTGGTAAATTAATCATTATTATGGTCTTGTATTAGATCATTAAATATGGAGCAAGAGGCAAGAGAGAGGGAAAAGGAGAAGGAGCTTGCCAAACTAACTGGAATCAGTAACAACGAAGCCAGTACGTTACTTCTTACCTATATTCGTGAGTTTTCTGGTGTATTGATTATGACCGTTGGAGAAATTGGAACTTCACAAACTTTACTGTACATGAAGCCAATCACAGGATTCAATATGCAGTGTCTGTCGAGTCGACTTTATCGATTTGCTGCTATCTACACTCCACTATTTGTTTCAATGGCAGACAAAGCCCTGTGCTAGATCATAGTTGTACTGTAATGATAGTGTCGTACGCTATGTCTCCTTCATTGTCAATATTTTCATTCGAAACGACTGAAGCGCGATTAACAACTATTATAATCATTTCTAGCGTTGAATATCGCTGGTTTGAGATATGATGATAACTTTTATTTTTAGATGTACAAACTTTGGATACAATGCAAGCTCTTTGTTTACCTTTGGGAGCTTCGGTTTCTCTCTTGGTCATGTTCTTCTTTTTTGATTCCATGCAAATGCTGTTTGCTATATGTACTGCTGGTAAGTTATAAGTTATAGCAAACCGTAAAAAGGGCTAAACTTGCAGGGCGATTTGATTCTGAAATGAGTTGATCATGTCTTGTTTATATGTTTAGTGATTGCTACAATAGCACTAGCATTTTTGCTACTTCCTATGTGTCAGTATATCATTCGACCATGCTCGTCAGGAAACAAGTAATAAAATAATAAATCTTGATGATGATGTTACTTTAAGCAGCTTTATAGTTCGCACTAAATGATTGATGTTTAATGTGCAGGATTTCCTTTGGGGTGTGTGGCCGTTTCACAGGAGCAGAACTGATGTCCTTTTCTCTATCAATAACTATCGTCTGCGTTTGGGTTCTTACAGGACATTGGTTATTGATGGACGGTAAGACTAAACAAACAGGTTTACTGGTGTCAAGTTCAGCACTTGTTTTGCACAGAAATGAGAGTTCTTTTTTAATCATTCATTATAGCAATGGGGATGGGTCTCTGTGTTGCATTCATTGCATTTGTTCGTCTACCAAGTCTCAAAGTATCAACATTATTACTTACCGGACTACTTATATATGACGTGTTTTGGGTGTTTTTCTCCTCGTACCTGTTCAACGCAAATGTTATGGTGAAAGTGAGTACTATTGCTTTTTTGTATTGATTTATGGTTATAGCATGTAGGCGTTTTTACAGAGGACTTAAAATGCTGAACTGTTGAAATTGTTTGACTTTTAGGTCGCCACAAGACCGGCAGAAAATCCAATGGGATTAGTTGCTAGGAAGCTTCATTTAAGCGGGATAGTTCGCGAAGCACCAAAATTATCTCTTCCTGGAAAACTCGTTTTTCCTAGCATCTACACCACAGGACATTTCTCTATGCTTGGTCTAGGAGACATAGTAAGTGGCTATATTTTCAGTATTTATGCAAATTGACAACGAAATGAATTAGAATGTTTTCATGCAACGCTGTAGTATTTTCATACTTCTGTTTTGTTAATTACTTGCGAAGTCTAGTTAATAATAATTGACGATCTGTTGAGTTTGTTGATATTACTGCTAGTCTACAATGCTGAAGTTTTCATTTAGCAGGAGTCAGTCGCGGCTTTGGTGCGCTTCTAGACTTCTATTTCTTCTCTATATTCATAGGACTGGAAAATAGCATTACCTTGTAACAAGATTAGGGACGGAAGGAACAAATCTTGGTGTTAGGGTATATATGCCGGATATTGTAATTTTATTTTCATATAATCAACTAAAGTAACATCCGCAGGAGACTTTGCTTTTAACAATAATCAGGTTCATTTGTTCAGTTCAGTTGCTTTGGCATTTTGCTTTTGAGGTCACAAGAGACTCTTGATGTTTTCCATTTCCTGTACTCAAGATGAATCAAAGTTAGTTTTGCTTTGAAGTATTCGCAGTCGTATTCATATGTTATATTATATTGTTTCAGTTCCTTTCTGTATCTATATAGTTGACGTTCTCCATTTCTCTAGTTTCAATTGACGTCATATCGTGACGTGTCGGCTGATTTAAACATAATGCTATTTATATTTTAGAATTCCTATTTCTTCTTTCAAAACGTTGCATTTTCACGCGAATTTCATTTTTTATGCTATGCGAAGATTACGATTGATATTATATTGTACCGACCAATCATTTTTATTACAGGTGATGCCTGGACTTCTACTTTGTTTTGTGCTGAGATATGACGCTTACAAAAAGTCTCAAGCGGTCCATTTGGGGGAACTTGGTGTTCCTACCCCTAACCACTTAAGTAGGATTAGGTAAGTTCTTTATTTATATTTTGTAGTTCAAACGAGTTCTGTGCTCCGTTTTTTTGCGAAGGGCTCAACGTTACGGTATGAAAGTACGATTGGTTGCAAATGGAAATGTTCTGAAAAGCGACCTGAAACGGTGAACGTGAAAGTCTTTTAGACGCTGTGCATATAGGATATACAGCTTGTATAGTATATTATATAATGTGCTACTATTATCCCCAAGAGTTCGGAAGACTGTCTGCATTTTGCATTAATAGTTTCAATAAGAGTCTGGGACTTCGTGAAAATTACGTTCAAGCGAAAGGAGTAGGGATGAGGAGTCGAATTTTGAGATACTCACGGGAGTAGGTAAAATCAACAGCGATTATTTACGCTGGCTGCTCTTCGTGTAACATGGACAATGTTCTATGGTCACGAAGATTCGTGAGGCTTAGTAATAACATTGGGAGAGGAGTATTGCTGTATAATACAAACTTTGATACAATATTCTACGGTTGGAAAATTGTATGCAAATTTACTTTGTTATGTTACAATTTCAAAATGCGGATTGAACTCGTTATAGTTGCAATTATAACCATTTGATCTTCGCATTCCATTGCCTTTAGTATGAAATTATTTCTAATTACTGAAATTGGTCATTGGTCCATTTCAAAAGCAGTTCCTTTTGTGGTAATCGTTCTGTAGAATCGTTGAGTTGGAAGTCTGCGACGTATACATATTACGTATATCTACTAAACAGAAACATATTTTCACTTTGAAAACTTTTTTTGCAGTTATTTCCATTGCTCTCTAATTGGATACTTCCTTGGATTATTAACTGCTACTGTTTCTTCCGAAGTATTTAAAGCCGCACAACCTGCACTGTTATATCTTGTACCATTCACACTTC
>JABASF010000083.1:0-73851 GCA_019776145.1 Harlomillsia oculata | reverse complement strand
AACGCATTTTAGGCTAATGGACGAATCCATCCGATGGCTCTGGGGACAAGATCGGAAACACGAAGCTATACTAATAGTTCGAAAAGGCGTAGCCCAAAATGGAAATATATTCTATCACAACTTAATTGATAAGGAACCGGTTCCACTGAAATCTGGTGAAAATGATGGTGATGAACCAAAAGAAAAAATCAATTACAGCATGAAAGATTTGTTTCGGACTCCTCGTCTTCGATTTAGAGCTTTAGCAATGGCATTCAATTGGTTTGCCCTTGCTTTATGCTTCTACGGATTAGCATTCAATACCGGAGCACTTCCTGGTGACCCGTACTTGGTATTCTTCTTGGCAGCAGCTGCTGACATCCCAGGTCACCTTTTCGTCATGTTCACAATCAATCGGACTGGACGACGGGCTCTCAACGCTGGACTATTGCTCATAGGCGGTTTTGCTTGTATTGTCACGACTGTCGTTTCAAAAGGAGCCATCGTGACAACCATTGCCATCATTGCAAAAACTGCAATGGCTGGAGCATTTTCGGTGAATTACAATTACACTGCTGAGATGTTTCCTACTGTTATAAGGAATTCTGCCGTGGGACTGTGTTCCATGGCATCTCGTCTTGGAGGAATGCTCACACCGCAAATTATTCTATTGGTATGATATGAAGCCAACAACTAATTTGCATTTTATGTTCAATAGTTGTTAATTAACTGATTAAAGTTTCGCATATTGTTGTACCACCAAGGATTCTGTCAGTATGTCCATTCCGCCATTGGTGTTTGGAACATTGACTTTGGTGTCTGGAATTGTCGCTCTTTTCTTGCCGGAAACACTGCAAAAGGACCTACCACAAACGTTGGAAGATGGTGAAAATTTTGGAATTGGAGACACAGCTTTTAAACGTTGTAGTTGCCGATTAAGAAGGAGAAACCAACCACAGCTACTCAATCGAGAACCATAATTTACCATTTGCATTGTTTGTTTTATCATTCTCTTAATTACGATTCCATAGTTCTGTTTCGCAGGCTCTTCTGTTGATTGAAATTGAAAGAAACCCCTCTTTCGACACGAATGGAAAGCTGTGGAAACGTTTCAACGTTTTCCCTCTGTACGAAAGCGAAAGCTGGAGCAAACAGTCTGAACTGGGTTTTCGTTCTGCTTTCTGTTTCTCCGATATGTATACTTCTTTAGAATCAAAATCATTATTTCAATTTGAACAATTAACTGTTTGAGAAAATTTTGGAAGTTAACTATTTATAACAGTTTACAATTTATTTTTAAAGTTTAAAATAAATTCAAAGTGGCTTCAGGGACTATACCATAGGCCATTAATAAAGCATACAGCAAGGACGCATTTTTGAATAGGACATTTCGGATGAAACGCTCAAAATACGACCTAGTTTGCAACACCACTAGGAAAGGAGCAATATAAAAAATTTATAGACAAGATAAATTCCGGTTAAGAAGAAGGTCGTCTACTCTAATCGTGCGAGTGGCAACCACAGCCACCCTCCACCCGCCTCTGTAACGTTTCATATTAATAACTCGTCGTGTGTCCTCCAGCAATTTTTTTCAAAAGAAAGTATACTGAACGAGGTCACAAGTCACACGCCACGTTACCCGATGCAATGAATTGTCGTAACAGTTCCGCACTTCATAAAAGTATGGTACGTCCTACGTGTGTGTGGTCTTAAGAAACATTTAAAATAGAAAAAACGCAGTGAGCATTGCTTTTCTTAGCGTTTACAATTTTACAAATTACGTTTTAATTGAAATAAATTTGCTTCATCAAGTGGTTGGATATTTTTAAAACCAAGCTCACAGAAAAATGATAAAACATATGGTGAATTTTTAGTTTCACTACGAGTAGGACTGCGTTTGTTTCCAAACGCTCAAAAAAATCTCTACGCAGTTCGCCCGGTTAGCTGTAATCACACCTTTGACAATAATAATCACATCAGTGAGTTACGGTTGAGAGTCACGGAATCAGACTATAAAAATCTCATAGCGACTCACTCAAAAAGGTATTCAGTACTCAGTAGGTATATTCGAAATACCACTACAGTAATGTATTGGAACTATACTCAGACGCAATCTGTGAATAGAAGTACCTTCAACATCATCATGCAACTGCAAAGGAAAGCTGTCTTGAAGGCCATTTCGATAATTTTGCTATGTGTCTTTCCTTTCGGCTATATAAACCGTAAAGCAAAGGTTACTAATTATGTGTACATGTAAAGGGAAAAAGTCCGGTTCCGAATCGGTGAATGACCGCGCCCTCCAATTTGGTCAGTATTTTCCCTATGGATCTGGACTTTTCAACACATGTACAAACAAGCTTTTTATTTGGTCTTGTCCTTGTCCACAAAAATCAAGAAAAATCGTTGTACTGTACCAATCGATGATTTCAGTTGAGAATCAACGAAAATATCTTTGCTGATTTATGCATAATGCTATATAAACTATGCATCAACACGTGCAATTTTGCACCTGTCCAGGTTCAATAGCTATTTTATACACATAGGTATAATTTCGTCCAACTTAGCATTAAATTCGTTCTCTTCCCTTCCATGAGTGAAAGTCATTCGAAAGTGCCGAGATTTTAATTCATTTTATTATTGCGGCAGCTTACAACGTTACAACATTAACGCTGTTCATGGCGTGCAATTTGTCTTCTGCAAACAGAAACAACACAACAGCCGCCAACAACGCAAAGGCGATGACGGCAACGAAGTAGTCGTCACAGTCGTCGGTGAAATCATTATGAATTTTATGAAACTGTGAGCAATGGAAATGGAATGGCAAAGTATGCTAAGTACTAATTGCTGACTACGGTTGCGTTCGAATGAACCATTAAGGCTCACGAGACTGACTTAGCAATGGTGAAAGCTTCGAAACTCCTTTTCCATTTCAAAATATTGCTGTCAAGATTTTTGGAGATTTTTCAAGCTCTCAGTTTGTTATCTCATTGAATTTGATTTCAGATAATCCACATTCACTTCACATAGTGTTTTATGGTTATAAAATTCAATTCTTAGTAATAAAGGAAGATAAAAGATTTTGAATTTGAATTTATACATTTTGAGAAAAAATATCGTTGATTTTGTTACAGGATCATAAAAAATGTGAGGGATAGACTAGGGATAGACTATAATGTATTAAAAAGAAATAAATGTGACTTCCGAAGCAATAAAAGGAGTGAAATAATAGAAATGAAAAGAAATGGGAAAGGAGGGCCACATAGGGCGTGGACAGTGTTGGCATTTCACTCTTCATGATAAAGCTTATGGCAAAAATGTACGACGAATATAATTTTGCTGAGCCAAATGTTTCCTTATACTTTTTCTGTTATCTTAGGCTTCTTATAAAATCTGATGGGACAATCCTAAAGAAAGCACAGAGGAGAAAGCAAGGAAGCAATAGTCTTTATAAATCCAAAAGAAAAAAAGGAAAGCTGGACCCCCGGACATGTAGAAAAGAAAAATCATGTTCCTTGAAAAAGAAACACTCTTTCTCCCCCAACGGCAAGGAATCATGAAAACCTTTTCAAGAAAAGGAGAAGAGATGAGAAAAATACATAAAAATAAAATATTAGTCTGATGTGGTTACCATTAGACGATGAGCCACCATTGAACAGGAAACTGTAACTGACGATCCTCAAAAGCGTTTATGGCACGCATCTTCTCCTTTTTCGAAAGAAAGTCTTACAATTTAACACACACCACAATAGTAGCTCTAAAAAAGGAAACGATAAATGACACGATATCGTCATCTGAAATTCTTGTTCGAAAAATCCGTTTATGGCCTGAAATCTTTCTTTCAGCTGTTAGAGTAAAACATATATAAACGAATTTAACGAATGCCTGAAATTAACATCTTGTGAATTAAGGCGGTTTTAACACCAGGATCGAGTATAAAAGTACTAATTCTAGCAAAGTCGCATGCAAATTTTTTTAAGAGGAACAAAACAATGTTGTTTTTTTAGTCATTTGAAATAACATCACTCTCCTGACTTAAGTACGGCTATTATCTTGTTTCAAAGCGTAAACCACCCGCTCGAGTGCATTCAAATCGCATAATACACAAGGCAATAAAAGCGTCCGGGATTTTTTTTAAGAGAAAAGTCCGACCTCGTTCCGTTCCATCTCGTCAGCCAACAGTTTACAAAAAATGGGCTTTACGACATATACGGCGGCGGCTGAAACAGCTAACCCATTTGGAAAGACAAATGCCGCACAAATAAATATAAAGGTGGAGGAATGCCTTCTGCTAAGGACGAATGCATCCAGGCGTGAAGCGGAAGGGCCGTTTCGGTTTTTGAAGGGTATTATTCGGGAAAAAACGTTGAAATTTTGTATATGAAAAAATTACGATGTGCAATTGTTGTACACTTGCAAAAATCTGGAGGGCAACAACATCTTCAGGCGGCTGAAAGTACAACGGAAAATTTATTTTTGTGAATTCGGTAATTGGTAAAATGAGAGTAAAAACTCGTTTTTGAAGAGGAGAAGAGACAAAGACGGACAAAGCAAAAGGTCTGAGATTCTGCAGCTGCTATTGTTGGTTTCGGGAAAAGCTTTTAAATTTCCGGTCGACTCGTTTTCTTGTTTACTGTCGCTCAAGTGGAAATCAAAAATGTTTCTCTCATCAGACATTGTTTGCGTTGGCCAATCTGAGACAAGTAAAACTTTTGTTTTTCAATTTGGCTTGAAATGAGTAGTTGGGAGAAAGGAACGAAGACGTAAACGTAATCGCAACAATCGTCTACAAATATACTGCTACAGCAAACCATTATTTTCTCGCATCGAGTTTTTCACCGACTGTCTTTCCTTGTAAACTTTCCCGTGTGCACTGTTTATACCACCGTTTAATATCAGGAACTAACTTATAGTAAAAAAAACATTGAAAAACAGGACTTTTTAAACCTATTTCAAATTACAACTTCTAAATAAAGTACAGAAGAATGTTTGTCGTAGAGGTGGCATCAAGGCAGGCAGAATAAGCAGACACGAAACAGAAAACGAAATTGAAGTTGGCTGGTCCGCCGACAGTTTTTCAATCTCATCAACGCAGAAAAGCACAAGGAATCTCCATGGACTTATCTAAAAACAATACTTTCACACTGATGTACAAGCATTGAATGAGAGGAACAGAAAAAGAGAAAAGCCGTTTCTTCTCGTACATTTCCAGGGAAAGCGGCTGTCGACTCTTTTGGTCATATTGGTAAACGGAGCCATGAACCAAAACTTTTCCGTACTAATAGTTGAAAGTTCACATTTTTATACGGATAGAACTAATTTGTGCGTTTTTTTCTCTTTTTTGTGCACGTACAACATTGTGCACTTACTTTTTACGTTTTTTGCTCCGTTCTTCTTTGACGACGGCACGCGGCCTTCAACATATTTCTCGTATTTGTACTATAGTATATACGCATTCTTTTACAGCTTGAGGAACTTGAGTTTGAGATTTGAAGTTGATTTCTACAAAATCCAATCCAAACCGACTCGGCGCGTTCCTTCTTAGAACTTTTTGAAGAGCAAGAATGCAAACTTGTCTCATCATGTGCGTGAAAGTGCATTTTCCTCTACAGTACAAAAATACACAATAGCAGAGAAAGTTTTATTCTCCAAATGGCTTAAGGCTAAGAAAAGCCCGCACTTATGAATTTAATCCGAGTGAATTGAATTGCAAGCCAAGTCCCAATCAGATGAGGATTAGATCAGCGCTTTTTTACGCCAAGGGAAATGAGCGTGTCTTTTGTGTCTAAAGGAAGGAACCAAACCAACTGTTCCCAAATATACTAAGAAAGGGTGAAAAAAGCCGCAGCAGCAGTACTTAGGAAGCGGAGGATAGAGAAATCCGCTTGGTCACTTCACTTCTTTGTACACTTGTCTTCTGTGACGTGGCTCGTGAACTTTCTCAGATTTTTTTTGTCCATAAGTCCATACAATGCAGTCCAAGATATACCACACGCATTCTTGTTTTGATGTTGATCTGCATTCCAAAAGAGGAAAAGGAAAGGCTTAAAAAGTTTGTATACTACAACTCTGTATATGAAGACTTTCTCCATTCATTTCAATACTACATTGTATAAAATCCGTCAGTCTATATTCTATAGATCAACTGAGTCTGAAAGTGAAATAAGAATTTGGGGAAGTCGTAGCCAAAAGAGACTGTTTCGTCGTCAATTTCCTTCTCTCGGTCCACTTTGTACTTTTCGGACTGCGGAGTGATGTATTGGATCTCGACGTATATCTTGGCTCGAGCCGCAAGTACCAATCAGGAAGTCACAATAAATTCATCCTTTACTCCACCTGATCGTAAATAACTGTAGATTTGACCATTTCCGAACGTCACATTTTATTTTGGGGCCTATCCCCTTTTAAATAACGCAGAAATTCTGTAAACTAAGTTCGTCCAAAGTTTTGAAAACAAGCAAACTAAACAACGGCACTTGAAAATTTCGAAGGATTAAATTAATGAGTAATGTTTAAACGATTTATCTTAGAATCCAAAAGTGGGATTTTCAAGATTCCATAAGTTTCTTGTTCCTTTTGTTCTGCTTCTTTATAGAAACGTAGTACATTTTCCTGTATCATATAATCATATATTATGTTGGTCGTTCGTCGTTCCTGCTTGATTTGACTTGGTTGCTTGTAGAAAAGCCTTTCATTCTTAAAAGGTTTAATTTGAAGAGTAATTTCGTATAATTTGGACACATATTTCATCTCATCCTTCCAAACGGAGAAGTGGTGTGTCTCATCCTTTCGCCACGGCCTACATTATTATTTGGCTTGAGAGAACACAAACATTTGTTATTACTTTCCATCAGAAGAACAGGAGCACCTCGGGACTTTGGGTTTTAAACTTTTCCTCTTGTTACAACACTGCGAAATCCGCCTTCCCTGTCTCTTTTCCAGGACCAAAGTATACGTATATAATAATAATTTTGCAATGTGCCTTGTCTACTTTACTAATTCTCATTCTATGTCATAAAAGCATAGTTGCAAGAGCAGAAAATAATGAAATCCAACTGGCATTCCATTTTGAGGGAGAAACTTGCTGACGGGCTCACATTTCTACCGTAGCAGCTCCCGTGTCGATGGCACTATCAGCCAGCCTTAAAGGCAAGGCGTGATTTATGCCACTGCCTTTTGCAATTTTACTCCGCATAATTTGCATTTTAGATACTACATATATAATTCCAAATCTTTCCTATATTTTGGTATACACTTCAGCACGTGTTCTATACTCTTTTCCTTTCATTCATGTTATTCCTATTGAATTCCTTTTCACTTTCTAACCAAAACATGCAAATTGCACCATCACCATCATCAGGTCAAAGTCAGGAACCGATGAAGCAGACGTTCCTTGTTACTGTTCCTTCCTCTTTTGCTCAACAATTCGCATTCCAAAATATATTCAGTTGACTGACATAACCATTTCCAGTGGAATTTTCATCGAATTCCATTTTGATTCTGAATTTCATTTCTGGATGTGCAAATCATCACGATGTCTGTTCTTTTCCGGCTTTCTTCCAGTGTATGTTTTTAACCCGTTGTCACGGAATATTGGTTCAGTTCAAACGTCATAAAAATGCAAAATCCGCAGGTAGAACAAATGCAAAAACTCATTATTTATGCATAGAGGCTACAGTAGCTACAGATTCTACATTTTACTGATGTAAACATTACTTATAAATTCTGCAAAAATGTACACTAACAATAGGAGACAACCGAGAAACTCCTCTGCAACAATAATAGATTTGATGCCATTTCCATCATTCTCTTGGTCAACTCCGTCACCTGTACCTTCTCATTTTGAATTATCGCATGGTACAAATCAATGAAAATGAATCATCAATGAATTCTAATGCAATGGTATTAATTTAGCCATAAAGTTCCATTTATGTCATAATAACTAATGAAATTGAAAAACGTGCTCAAGATGGTCAAGGAACTCAAGAAGATCACAGTGACGTTTTATTGGAATCTCAATCATCAATCAATGAAGCACCCGATCGTCGTCATGCTTCAACGGTGAAAGAATTACCAGATGATTGGAGACCTATCCCTCGACATAGTATGGTAACGAAGCTTGATACCGAAAAAATGGAAGTTATCACAAGCCCAAGCAACTTGTCAGTTGTGCGCCCAGCTGAATCATTGATCTCAATTTATATTGGACGGATGCGTAAGTTCACGATCCGATTGTTGTGTATTTTTATTTTGCAAGAATAATAGAAACTAATAGATTAATAGTTTAAATGATTGTCCTAGTTCTGCGTGATGTGATATGTCTCTCTTTATACATTTAATTTTATATTATAGTGCACTTTTACAATTCGCGTACAATTCAATCGCTTGTGTGCATGGTCGCATTCATTATTGACTGGATAATTGATTTTGTCATTGCTGGGTTTTACTTTTATCGTGGTTTGTATGGATTTGGAGTATCCACATTGGCCATTGTAATCATTAGTGGCTGCTGGATCACATTCGCTAACATGTTCCCAACAAATACGATGTAATGGTTTTGCAGCAACGGTTTATGAAAGTAACTGTAATGACGACCAGCAATTACTTGAAATGAGGAATGTATTACTAAACATATATTGCAATGTCTTTTTAAATGTAGAAATAGAGAACGTAATGAGGAATTCAAAAACGCTGTAAGAATAGTAAAATATGGAAAGATACTTCTTTTCATGATGTACATTCCAACTTTCTATCCAATCTGCACGTAATGCAATTCTCATATATTTTTTTACATCACTTGCAGTTGCGGTGTACCAAATTATATGTTTATTATGAATTTGGTTTTTCCAGATCTATCTTAAGATTTCGATACTCGAACAAGTTGTCGAAAAGCGTCTCCGGAAGAACAAACCAAAATGGAACCTGTTGTAAGAGCAATCACATTGAAAGCTTTGTGGACAAACAGCTTTGAAGCTTATTTAGAAAGTTTTCCGCAAGCTATTCTTCAACTGGTACTGATTTTTGAAGATGTTAAAACTTTTAAAGAGTGGTTAGGTAAGGTGCATTATTATTTGTTTCGCATGATTGATTGCATTTCTGTCTTAATTCATAAGATTCTGATGATGAATTACTATATCTACCTTTGATTCCAGATTACATGCCGTGTGTCACGATTTTCATTTCAATGTATGGAGTCACAAATGCAGCCGTCATATTGTTAGAATTCGAAAATCCTGAGCAGAAATTAACCTTATTTGAAAATATCTGCGTGTACTCTACCATTGGTATGTGCAATTTTATTCGATGTGACCTTGGCTTCTCAATTATAAATCTGTAAATCTCATATAAAACACCTCTTTGTCAGCAATTCGAGTCGTCTCCTCGGCATTGTTCGTTATTTCATTCCGAAATGTTATTGAAATACCGTCCGTTGAATCACACCACTCGACTGTAATGTGGACTTCTATTTCGGTTGTAGTCGTCTTCCTTCTTCAAGACGGGCTGTATGCTGTCAAGTATGAAGTGTTAAGGATGTTTCCGCATTTACGTAATCCTGTACATATTTTGCATGACATCTACTTCGTGATTGTAACTTTGGGAGCATTCACTCTTTGGATCCTGACTGGTAATCACCTTGTACGTTTTCATGAAGATGAAGACCACGATGGTGCGAAGGATGGTAATCATTCACATTATGATGAAGACGAGAAAGAAATGAAACAACACGAAACATTGACAGTTCGAGGAGGCATTTTCACTAGTTTGTACCTGAGTCTCATGATCTTTTCCTACATCGGGCTTATTAAATACCGGAATATGAGTAGAGAATACCGAGAAGTTTCCGAGAGGATCTTGGTCAAATGCTACATCTGTATCAAAGTTAGGATCCAACAGCTATGTTGGTGTTGTGTGAACGTGAACAGAAACGAACAAATAATAAGTGTTTAAATGAATCTTGACATTTCACTCGTCTGTCATTCAGTGAAACGTAAACGGACTAACAACACAAAACAAACAAGAAACAAAGCTACTTGTAAATTGTCACAGTTTTGATCATTATTATTAAACTTTTCCAAAGTTTCAGCACACTTTTCCAGTTGCAAAAGTAATGAATGTGAATGGACAAAGTTTCGTCGCCTAAGAATAAAACGCCATGTCTCAAAAATTATTTTGATAAGGACAAGGAGCGACTCAAAGTTTTATTCACAGGCACTCAAATAGGAAAATGCAATGCAATACTGTAATGTAATACTACAAATTTACAGGGCCATTTCGAAATATGACTATGGGCCACATAGAAAAGTTACATGGAATTCATAACAGCAACTTTTTTCCATTGGAATAAAACTGCATTGAAATTGCATATTTTCAGCAGGATACGATCATTTGAGCGTCTAACAACACTCAACAAAAAATGCCATTTTCCTACTCTACTTTTCCACTTAGAACCATCATCGTAAAGTTCCAAATGGGCCCATTAAAATACAGATTTTCAATATAATACGATTGCATAATAAACTTTCCCTTTCGGGAATTCTTCGGGAATGCAAAAGGAAGCAAGCTGATTTTCCCCTTTGAGTTTTCCACCATACTATGAATTTGTAGCTTTTTGTATAATATTTCACGGTTGCATGCAGAACCTAATACTTCAAATGGCTACGGCTTTCATTAAATTAACACTGGTGCATGACAAATGACACATTGCATTGGATAAACGGTCCTGATGAGGATGAAAGTTGAAGAGTTTGTGTGGCATCGTAGCCAAAAGACTTGGTCGTATTTCATTCATTGAAGATGATCATATTAAGTATCCGTCATTTCATGACGAGTGCATTTTCTGACAATGATGATGCGCTCTCAAGAGATGAGGAAGTGCATTTTGTAATAGTGAAAAGGGTTGAGAGAGAGTGACATGCCCTTCCCATGTCAAAGTTTGACTATTTGGACTCTAGCAGAAGACAATATGAGGGAGTGTATAAAATTCCACTTTTGTTTATCTGCCACTATGCATGCAACACACATGTTCTTTTCGCTCCCCTTTGCATCCCTTTATAATGCTAAATGATAAATGATCTGTACATAAGAAATGGTTTCGAAAGAAATAATCGATAAGGGTGTATATTCTCATGCTTAGACAAACTAATGACATTGCCAATGTGTGTCTCCTTCAATTCTTAAAGGGTTTTGGTTGTTCCTTTGGGATTCTCAGTGACCATGTCCTCTCAAACCGAATCCTTTTCGTTTCCTTTCATGTAATAGCTTAGCAAACTCCAACACGCACTTACCATAAGCGTTTTCGGTTTTAGCATTAGGGACCATGCGTATGCGTGATGTCCGTTGTTTTCTTGACCATGTGTGTAGTCACTTGGTCACACTGTCACTATCACCGTTACCACCACCATCAAAACAAAAAAAGCATTTAGTCATAAAGTTAATGAGTCATTTATTTATGACCTCCATGAATCATCGACCAGCAAAACCCCTGCCGTTTATCGGTATTTACAACGATGCCGAAAAATGATACGAGTGATCCTATCGCTCACCACTGCTCGCTATTTATGGAAATTACGGCTGGTCAAGACAAGAAACAACGAAAAAACCAATGAGACTATGAGTCCCTTCACAAAAAAAGTTCGTGTTACATTAACAAGGGAGAAAAAACGAATGCAGTTTGGTCTATGTTGCGTGGGCCGTTAAAGCAACAACCCTTACGGACTAATGTAAGAGAAACTTACACGGACCACCCTTTCAGCTTAGATTCCTGTATTCTTCTTCCCCTTATTGCTTCTGATTGTCCGGTGCATTTATGTCTACTTGTCCACATAATAACACAAAAGCATGTGTTCATTAATAATTTGGTTTTATGTAAGCTGTTGTGTGCTAAGACTTCATGCATACTTTAACAACTTTTGACGGGTTGCACGCCAAGGATTTCAGTTTGTTGCATCTCTTGCATGCACTGCACACGCTTTTGAAAAATCATCGTCATCATTCCTCTAACACAAAACTTGTACAAAAACTATCATTCTATCATAATAATAAACGGAGCTCGTAATCGTAAACCATCACTTTTTCAATAATGAATATATTATACATAATTTTTTGTTACATATTCTAAGCTTTTGGATGACTCTGAATGCAAAAACGCTTTGAATAGTGCTGTAATGACTTTTTGGAGTCAGGGCGAGGCACTTCATCGACCATGCCTTCATGCCAGGGTGTGTGGAGTAATCATCCTTTAAAAGAGACGGAAGATTAGGATGAAAACGTTTTGTCTCTCCCGAAGGCTGCTGGAAGACAACGAGTGAATAATGAGGTGTGGATGTGAAGTGCCTCTTCGTATTATACACAGTCCTTTCATCCCTTTATGTAATGTTTCTTACACCTTTTCAACAGTAGAATGTTACGTCTCAAGAAGAATAAGGAGCAAAGCGTTCGCTACTTCTCATTTCCCATTATTCTCGCACTTTCTCTCTATGATTTTAGCATTAGATTATAAAGTATACGTTAACTACTCAACTCTTTCACTCGTACCTATAAAATGCATTATCAGCTTTCAAGCTAGAAAGCCGGATAATTTGCATGGACCCACTAAATCATCAGATTTTGAGAAATTGATAGAATTCACTTTCGAACAATTTTTATAGTTTGTGAGCTGGAACAATATGGAAAGATGTAGTTTGGACAATAGACGATAAATTCGATGAAGCCATTCTTTTGAAGCGCCATTTGGTCTCAATTACCCGTGAAATATTGAAGGAAATAGCTAATTCTGAAACTCACAAAACATTTATTATGAAAGGTTTCGACGAGGAAGTCAAAGAAGTCTTATGTGCAATTAATTAGCAAAGGCAAAGGCAAAAGGCAATTTGAATGAATGATCATTTCCTCAGAGTAAAACAAGAGGAAGAATGCCGCATCCCTTTGGAATGTGCAAGCTAAATGGTCCAACTTGTCCCAAATGGACATTGTTTATCTTTGTTCTGACCTTCAACTTGTGCGAGGGAGAGTCGCGACGACCCTTCTATACAGTCATCAAGATTGTCTTCCTGTATAATATAGCTTATCAAATGTGCCTTGAGGCAATAATAGGGGGAATGATATTTTTGGAACTGCTTAGTGAGACTGTAGGAGAAAATCCGAACAATCAATTGAATTGTTTTGCCCCTTTGTTCCATCATAATTGGTATACCGTTACATTTTGTTGGAGGATAGAATAGGATTTTCCTAGATTTTCCATCTCATTTCTCCAGCCTCTGAAAGGGTCAAAATTGACAATAATTGACACATGAAAACAAAGGAAACAAAGTTCGTAACCTAAACTAGGAAAACGGTAAAAGTGATAAGTTTCATTGGTTTTACTAATTTCTCAGTCTACATTCATGTTGTCTACTACTCCCGTTACTAATTTCACCGTTTTTCATTTGTAAATATAAAGGACTTCAAAATTCTGGAATCTGCTTAGAAGTGTTTCCGTCTAATGCCATTCGCATTATACATTTTTCATAGTATTGTAAAGTAATTTTCTGTTATACATACAAGATTTGTAGCTAATTACTTAATTACTGACCTTCGAAATAATTCTGTTTTTCATAATGGTTGATCAAAGAAGGGTGATTTTCCTTGCCGTCGTCATTGCTGTGACGGTGACAATGGTTCAATCAAAATCACTTGCTCAGCGTAATTACTATAATTATAAACTCTCAGTATTTTAATTAATTAATTTTGTTAATCTACCCTAAACTAAAACTGAACCGTTTTTTTGCATATAGGCGATATAGGAGACGATGGAAGTGCTGGAAGCAGTACTGCGTATGGTAATAGCGGAGCCTACACTGGAAGTTATGGATATGGACAACAATTTGTTACCGGTGATGGCACTGCGTCTCAACAATACAGTGGTTCTGGAACCAGTAGCGGCGGTGCTGGGGCGGCGACTTCTGCTGAATCTGATGTAAAGTACATAGAAATTAAAAATTAGTACATTGTATGTCGAATGTCGAAACTTCATGTATTTATACTTGTTTGTTCATAAATTAAAAAGTTATATTTCCCATTGTTGTAATCACGAACGTTGAATAGTTGAGCTTTTTATTGTAAAATAAGGTGATACTGCATTTGAAACAGAAAAGAATGGAAAATAAAGGTAAAACTCAAAATTCTAACTTGAAAACTTATAGCAAGAATAAATGAAATAATTAAATGAATAAAAGGACGTTGTCACAGTTTGAGTGACGATGCACAATGGGAATTTAACTGAAAAGTGGAACAAGGAATTTGTAGAAGATGAGAGTGTATAGTATTTTCATCATTGGAAACCGCTAGAGAGAAAGAGGAGAGAGTTATTCGTCGTAGGAGCATTTCCTCCACTTAGCTAATCCATGTAATTCCAAAGTGTTTAAGGGAAAAGAGAAAAGGACAGAGAGAGGAGAGACAGTCAGTTTGACTCTGTTCCTAATAATTTGTGCGGGCCAAGGGTGTTGTTTCAAGCGGGTCTTGTGTCTCAATGTCTGTAGGGATGAAAACTCAGAGTTTGAAGCGGAAAAGAGATGGAAACTCCAGTTTGTTAAAGCCTTGTCTCTAGTAACGGGCCTCGGTTACTCGGTTCCTGTCTCTGTGTTTCTTCTTCTCTTTCTGGTCCTTCTGCTGAAGGAATTCATTTCAAGAGACACAAAATGGGGTAATCGATAGGGGAATTTCCAGGGCGGAATTTTATTGCTATTGTAATGCTATGTAATACAATCCGAATCCGTTACACATACAACGTATACGATTATACAAAGATGAAACGTATTTTGCGGCGTTTTCGAAATGTGATAGGGGCACTGTGAAACCAATAGTACGACGATTTCCACAGAAAGTATATATCTTTTTGCGACGACGACACGATGTTGAGCTCTTCTCTCCTCTCAGCATATTCTATACTTGAAAATATGCTTTCGCAAAAGCAAAATCCGCCTTATATGATTATATTCCTTATATGAGTGGGAGTGAGTGTAGGAGAAAGTACCATCAAGCTATACACAAGGTATACAATATAATACTGTAAAGCTATCTGTGGAAATGTTACTTTTAACGGGAAATGGAAAACGTTAAAAGAAAATGTTGGACCACACGATCTTCTCGTAAAGTACTAATAGTATAAATGTGGTATAAGAGGTAGACAGGAGCAACACAATGGCATTAGAGCCTTCTTATGTTACAATGGTTTTTGTTAAGGTAAATTTATTGGGGTGCCGACAGGTCGTGTTTGTAGGCAAATGACACATGGGAGTTGGGGGTAATCTATGTATTTGGGCTTTTCAGAAGGACTTTCCCTTTAATTGCACAGATAAATAAAATTGGATGAGCTTTATTGGAATGGGGCCGTGTGTGTTCTTCACTCTCAACCCGCCTTCATCCTGTCCTTAAACGTATAACGTCTTCCGCATTTTCTTTCACATTATGGCCACTTTTCCTTTTTATGTTGTGCGTCGACCCGTGCGTGTCCTTCCTTTTTCCTACAGGAACAAAGTATAAGAGAAAAGCATCTCTCTTGATTTTTCTCTTTCTACAAGTGCATGCACCAAAGCACAATAAAAGAAGCATACTTATACTAAGGAACTATACAAAAGTTCCTTCTTTCTTATAGTAACTTGCATATCTTCCTCAAGAAGTGTTAGCGTAGCGGTATCATAAGAAGTCTAGTCTTTGTTCTATGTTTTCCTGTTGGCGTGCGGAAAACTGTCTCATTTTGAACTCGTCTCGGTCTAATTTTAGTAACGCAAAATCTTCACAGCTTTACACTCCAATCTCCTGCACCGTTTACAATCTTCCCGCTACATACAGCAATGACATGAAGGAATCTTGGTCTTTATAAGGGAAATTCCGTTCCAAGTTCAAGTGTTCTTTCCTCCCTCTTACAAGACATTTTGTGTCTGGAAAGTCTTGTCTGGAGCATGTGAATGGGACAAAACGTACTACGTGCGTTGCAATGAGAAATATCCTTTTGTAATAATGCATAGGACACAGGACACACAATTGTTTTAATGTTTCTTGTTAAACGCATCAGCACGCGCGCTCGTCACTCTCGACTACAATGACAATGGAAGTACAACTTAATGATAATGACAATGACAATGGCCAAAAACAAAAGGGGAAGGTCACTAGTTACACTTGTGTGCATGTTATATACTTTCCCTCTTCCACAAAATTCTATACATTATGAAATTCCTTATTCTATTCATTCCTATTGTTTATGACGATGATGTCATTTTAAAATTGCTTGCGGTGCCGGCGGCAGCGGAGTCGGAAGCTCCTGTATGCAATGCTGCAACCTTACAACACAACCGTAAAATGGAAAACGGTCTATGCAAAATGTAAAGCAATCTTATAAGATAAACATTTATAAGAATGGAAGAGTTGTGTAGTGCGGAACAAAAGAGAAAGGCGCAAACCGGAAATATTTGAGTGGAAGAATCGAAAATTTTGGTTCGTAAAGAAACTTGATGGTGCACAAGTGAGACATAACAAGTGATCTTAAAGTGACCTTAGGGACATGTTCCAACACCATTTGCCGACGACGAAATGGGAAACTTTTGTCTTCCTCGCGTTACAAAATAATTTGGACATGGCGTCTTTTTACTTGTGTATGTACGTTCTTCTTTCTTTGTGTCCTGAATGTCTTCTCGCGCGTGGCGGACTGCGAACCCGTCAACTTACATTTTCATTCCCGGGAACAAATTGGTTCCTCATTCGCTCCATAATAAAACTTAAATGTAACGTACATATACAAATGCTCAAAGCCCCAAATTTTGTAAAAAGCCTACAGTTTCAAAACTTCAAAATTCAGTTACGTTTTTCCTGTAGTTGTAAACGGTGAAGGTGAACACCCAAAATGATAGAAAAGTTCATTTTTGGTAGAAAAGAAGAGAATTTTGGTGCTGTGTATTGAAGAAGTGGAAAGAGCCACCTGTTCCTCATAATCTTCATCCGACCCGAGGGTAAAGTTGTCTCTGTCTTTCCCATCTTATTCTAAATGGCTATATTGAACATGAATGGGTCTTCTGACCATTAAATGCACCCTTCTAAATCACACCTTACCAACAACTCATTCTTGTTTTACAAGGGAGGATTACGATGTGAAACCACTTACACGTTGCCTGTGGCTTAAACTCTTGCACTTTGTATTAGGTGTAGTAGTGTAAAGCCATTCGCGTTGCACCTCAATAAATCCTCCTGCTATTCTTATGGTGGAACAAGTTGAAGAATGTAGCATAAAATTGCATTTGTTGAAACATGATTTATTATCATTTTTTACACAATTTATTTTCACAGGTTGGATGTTGGATTCTGGTTTTCGCGTATAAAGGTCACCTTCCGCAAAATTGTGCGAAATATGGTCTAAGTGGAAAGGAAAGCAGGATCTTGGTCTCATTTTGTTGCAATTTCAGGTATACATTTCATTATCGCGACGGTTTCATAATCCACTTTTCCTTATGCGTCCATGAATCATATTTTGCAAGAGAGAGCACATGTTGGACAACATTTGGGACGCTTTTGTGGAATGAAGTAGCTGATTGGAAATGTCAGGAGGAGTGGAAATCTACGCGCTACTAACATAATATAACTTCATTTTGCTATTATAAAATCTATGGTTATGTTATCGTAGTTCCTAATACTAAAACGTAGAAAGAGGGAGAAAGTGTTACTGCAGATTTTGAAGTCTGCAGGGAGCAAAAGCAGATGATAATCATCAAAGTTGAGCATGCATTTGCTACCTCGTGGCGTGCATAAATCTCTATACACACCCGTGCATAACGGATTAATGAACTTTGGAACAAGGGAATTTGTGCCAGCTTTTGCCTTCTCTTTTGTCCTTTCACTACAGATTTCCGAGTGGAATTGAAACATCGCCTTATTCTCGCCTATGCTTCTGGTTTTGAACACGATATCAAAAACATGTCAATATTAGACTGTGTCCTAAGTACATTTCGTGGTTTGGATTTGCCACTTACGGCCAATTTAATGCAGTTTACTTGCACATTCCAGATTATACAGGGCGATACTAATACCACAATAAATTGTATGTAGTACGAAGAAACATAGTATAAGAGTAGTGTTTTACTTTACTTACAACTTGCTATACTAACAACCACATTTCAAAATTCCGCATCGACTTTGATTTCATTTTCATTCTGGTTCAGTCCTAAACCCGCGAAAGAAGGACCCCCAGAAGCAATGGAAATAGCAACGACAGCTGCATTCTCAAACGAGTCAGCAAAAATGTAGTTGAGTAGTTTCTATCAAATGCATCAAGTATTACTAATACATGTACGGAGAAAAGTGCATGTGTTGCCAAAAGGATGGGAAAAAAATTTCCACTGGAATACTTATTCGTACATGTACAAAAATACGAGATGTTTAAAGGTGCAGACTGCAGACTCAAGTGTGTAGAGAGAAGAACGAGTCTGCAAATGATGATTTGTGACATGGAGAAGGACTATGATATTCTCGCGTGATTTAACAGATCTTCGTGCCATGAAAACATAACTAAAATGGAAATAGTTTCGGCGAGTTGAAAACACAGCATGAGATTTCGTCCCTCACTCACACAGTTGGATTG
Organism: Harlomillsia oculata; assembly: GCA_019776145.1. Lineage (NCBI taxonomy): Eukaryota > Metazoa > Arthropoda > Collembola > Entomobryomorpha > Oncopoduridae > Harlomillsia > Harlomillsia oculata. The sequence continues at coordinate 55,271 of JABASF010000083.1, read as the reverse complement.
TTTTGTTTCCTCTCTCACACAATGTGTTTTCTCCCATTTCCTCGCAATGCTTTTTGCCTTTCCTATTACAATATTGCATTTTGGACGGACACACTCGCTGCAGTAACAACAAGTTTTACACAAAACCTTATTTCCTTTCTTCCCAGTCATTTGTTTGTTGCATTTCCAAAAATCGGCAAAACACAAATAAAAACATTTCTCAAAATTCTATGTTTCTGAATATCAATATCAACATATATTTTTCCCAAAAATAACAACAAACCCGTTGTTGCGTTCAACGCATTAATTTTTTGTGACAGTTGGCTCAGACAGGCCCACCATGTCGTGCTTTTAAAAAAAAGTTTCGATGTTATAATTACTGTTCCGTTATGCCCATTATTCATTCAGATCCTTTGCGGCAGGTACAGGCAAAAGGGTCCTGACCCTTTAAGAAAGCTAGCGGCAAAGTACCGAGGCCAGAGGTCAACCAGCAATGCTAACATTACAAAGCTCCGTCTTTTAGTTCCCACACGCCACGCTTTGCGTAACCAACTATAGAAACAAACTCTCAGCCAATTCAAGTTGATGGTACTTGAAAACATCATTTTAAGGAACTGGAATGCCGATTCAATAAAATACACTTTTCTAAAAGAAATATAATAACTTACGTTTTGACAGCAGCTGCGAACATTGCACTTTCGGCATTAGTCGCATATCGTAGGTTTTATTATTTTATGAATAATGATAAGATTTCTTGCGTCTTCTTGCGTATAGAAGTGTGCGAGTTGCGGGTGCGGGTAATCATCGGTATTCCTTTTTCAGGTGGAGTCTCGTGGAGCTGTTGAAAAAAGTGTAAAGTGGTTTTTCTCTGTCGCCGCAAAGCTGTCAATTTTTATTGTTGCTCATTCAAAAGCTGCTGCTGTTGTAAAGTAGCACTTGAATCAAGTGTTAGTGAGAAAACGTCGTGTCAAATGTCAAACTTTCTCAAGTTTTGTCAATTACACACTTCCCGTTACTCTTCAAACGTACTCACAATTCACAATTCAACAACAGCGAATCCGTGGAAATTCTCATCCTTTGAAATGGTATTACTTAACGACGAGCTTCAGACACGTGGAGAAGAGCCTGAAGAGCATTTCAGTCTTTCACTCAAATTGAATTTACCGATTTATCTTCTGTTAGATTGGGCACGTGTAATTCTTAGCTGATGAATTTCCTAATGAATTTAGGAAAAGGGATAACAACATTATAAAAGTAAAGATCGGAGAAATAAACGTGACAATGAAATGAATAAAATTGAATTGAATGAAAGGTTCCTGTTCAAGGAAATTGCAAAAAAATTCGCAATAAATGGAAGGAACACACCTCCGTCGCGTCTGCCGTACAAAAGGATGAAAAAAGCAAAGAAGAAGGAGGAAACGAAATTTATTATTATTGCATTGGCACTTTTGACTCGAGAGCTTTCAGCAATAAGAATGACGACACGCCCACGCGTGAATTTTGCAAACCTTTCTATTGAACAAGGTTCGGCTATTTTATTGACAAAGCTTTGCATGTAAATTCTTTCAAAAAAGCAAATCTGAGATAAAGCACTAAGAAAAGTGCATAGGCCAGTAGTTCAACAAAATAACTTAAAAACAGATGCAATAGTTTGCATGGGAAGCACATCTTTGAGAGTGAAATATTCTCCTAGTCTTTTCACCTCAAAATCGACTCTTTTAAGAGGGAAACGATGATTCTCATATCCTTTTTGAGAAAGGCTACGGGGAAAAAACGCAGAATAAAAAGTAATGTAGTCCAAAGAAAGGAGGAAGAGAAAACCTTTTCTCAGCTCAGCATAAATATTGAATAAGAAATGAAATGGAATGCATGGACGCTCGCAATGGTTTGAAAAGAGGAAATAAGAGTTTCATCATCGGCATATATTTGGATTGAAATCGAACATGAAGGACAATTTATGAGAGCTTATTTGATCCTTATTCTCCCTTTGGTGAAATGCTGAGCTATGGATACTACTTCACTTGGGTTTATTTCATCATTCATAACGAGGCAGTTACGACCATCACAAGTCTCTCTTTTTCCAAACCCACTTGTGCCATTTCAAAAAAACTCTTCCAAGTAGTAATATTACAGTAGGGGCATGTGCACTTCCGTCTTTTCAATTCAGGAAACCAAATTTCAAGAAACGAACAAGAAATGAACCTCCTTCCTCTTCTCTCCGTCTCCTGTATCGTTTTTCTCCTACCCCCTCACCTAAAACCTTCAAAAAACTCAAAGTTTTTAAAGGGCAAAAATACTGTACCATGCAACGAAAAGAAAAAGTCAGCAGTTGTAATAAACGAAGGGGACATGGTTTTTTCTCTTCCTCCTTCTTTTTAGTGATAGTTTCGTATTTCACTGAGTATAGTGCTTATCCCTTGACATTACGTTTGTCGACTTTTTTTATCGCACCGTACCGTGCAAGAAAGTCTATTGGTTCCACTTTGACTCAGTCAGGTATACTTATTGGTACTTAACTTTTTTGTACATTGGAAAAATATTAGAATCCTGAAGGAATTGCTCTTCTTTTCCCAAGGCCACTATGACATTCTCATCATCACTATGCTTATCTTCATTCAAGAATGTCTTTTTTCTCTCTTCTGGGAAAAGACCTTATATTCCCTTTTTTGCTCTTCCTTTTGGCATACGGTGGTCTTTTGTACCTTGGCGTTATTACGAAAAAGCTCCCACTTGTCTCGAAGGATTTGCAATTTTAATATTGCACGAATTCATTTTCATGGCTTAGGAAGAAACACACTCGAATGAACTCAAGTGTGCACTTCCATGGTGAACTGTGGATGACGACGGAGTGAAAAGGCACATAGAGAGGTTGCACGCGCGGAGTGGCTGACGCCAGTGAGAGAAATGTGAAGCTTTGGGAGATGCGATGAGACTCATTGCAGTCAGACGCACTCAGACCCAGCTCACAAACCTTGTTTTAAAAAATTATTATACTTTCGTTCAGGAATTATTTTTATTGATTATCATTCAGTTTTTTCTTAGCTGATGACATGGTCACTAGCTGTGTAGTTTACAAGTGTGATAATACACGTGTTAATTGTCCAGAACACACAAAGTTCTACAGATTCCCTGGACGAACGTGGGAAAAGGAACAAAGAGAAAAATGGGTTCGGTTTGTATCCAGGAAAACGTAAGCATATACAGTAAATTGCCAAAACATCCAAAAGTTAAATTCCAAGTCAATATGCACATTAATTTAAATACCGTAAAATATATTTCAGTCCTGATGGGAAAGATTGGGTACCGAATGAACATTCACGTATATGCAGTGTTCATTTCGTCAATAACGAACGAAGCCATGATCCACAAAGTCCCTCATTTAATCCTACAATTCATCCAAATAAGAAACAGTCGGCCCAAAAAAGTGAACAATCCCAAAGACGTTTTGATCGACTTTCAAAACGCCGACCCAATTCTGGCGTACAAAATGAAGACGTCGACATGACTAGTCTGGAAATTGGTTCACTGCCGCCATTGAACAAGGAGTCACAGACCAAAAGTACTGAAAAACGGGAATCTCAATTTACTGTCTGGATTTATGAAACGCAGGACAACAACGCAAGTACACAAGTGTCACACCAAATTGTTCAATCAGTAGGGATGCAGACTGATGTTTCAAATTCAAATGGAAATGAAACAATTCGAAGTATTTACGGATTTCAAGGATACGATAGTGTCAAAAACAACGTAGACTCACTCCGTGACCTGACAACTTTGTGTCCAACTGCTTTTGCCATACTATTGAGTACCTTTCCAGCAACAACACGAACGACTGAGGAAATGTCGACAGAAAACAAACTCCTGCTGTTTCTCATGAAGATGAAACTTGGTCTCACCTATCAAGCACTCGGGACGCTTTTTAACATTCACAAAACGACAGCCAGTCGCATCTTCTTATTAGTGCTAAATACTCTCTATAAAAGCACACAAGAGTTAATTTACTGGCCAACAAGGACGGCTATACAGAATACAATGCCACCAGTTTTCAAAAACAAATATCCGTCCACGAGAGTTATTATTGATTGCACAGAAATAAAAACTGAAGAACCTTCAAAAATTGACCATCGGAATTTTATGTTCTCGCATTACAAAGGAACTTATACTGTAAAATATTTAATTGGGATTTCGCCGTCAGGAATGATCACATTTATTAGTTCTGGATATGGTGGAAGAACTACGGATGCCTTCATTACGGCTGATTGTGGAATACTCAATCTATTAGAATCCGGAGACGAAATTCTCGCAGATAAAGGATTTCCGATAATTAAACCAGATGTAATGAACAAAGGTGGATTTCTAGTGACACCCCCAATGGCCCGTCGAGACGGAATGCAATTTTCGGATTCAGAAAATGTTGAAACTTACAACGTTGCTCAAGTTCGCGTTCACGTTGAGCGTGCAATACAACGTGTCAAAAATTTTAATATGCTCAGTAATAGAGTATCAATTGATTTGCTTGACAAAATTGACAGAATATTTCATGTGGCGTGCGTCATTGTTAATTTGCAACGACCAATTATAAAAAAGAAATAGATAAAATGTGAAAATGTTGTAATGTAGTGTAATGTAATCATGAAATAGATTTATTGGACCGTATTTCCTGTACAAAGTACCTGAAATAAAATTTGTCAATCAGATTTAAAGCCTTTTCAATAAACAAATCATCACGTGTTACTGGAATTACCACACTCTGTTTTGAACCGTAAACAAAAAGTGAACAAGATTTTACATTAAATACGTACATTTGTATTTGTATTTGCGTATAGTATGCATGTGTATGCTTGAGTTCAACTGTTCCTTCAGACGACACGCATAAATAATTAAGGAGGCTCAATTTTGTTTCATAGTCAACGAATTTCTTGTTTTTACAACTAAATGGACACTTTATTTCTAAAATCACTGGGCTGTTCTTTTTAATGTATAATCCATCGGTACTCGCTGCAATCCATGGTCTTTCGGTTGACACAAGAAGTCCTAATTGGATGACGTTAACTTGATTTTTCAGAGCAAATTGCTGGCGGGCCGGAGTTTCCATTTTTAATCCGTAATTTGTCGCCGCGTTTCCTTTAAAAGTATTTGTGACCAGCTGACATGCTAATTGTTCGAAATTGCTTTTTCTGATTACGACTCTATGTGCAATGGAACTTGTAATTCTTATTTTCCGGGCATTCAACCAGGCTTGGTTTGTTCCTTGTGCTGTTGTTTGCAGACAGAATTGCAAAGCATGTTCCTTGGTAATTTCGACACTCCTTTTGAAAAATGACATTTCTTCAAGGGTCAACGTTGATTGGACAGCGGAGAATATTGAGTCATTAGAGGTGGCGGCGTTCAGAATTTGCAACTGGATTTCATAATCCTCACGCTTTACAACATCGTCAACCAGATTTTTCAATATGTCAGAAGCCACTTGTAATTCTTGGGAACTTGACTCGGCTTCCACCATATCGTAAAGTGGGCATTCAATCCCAGGAAAAGTCTTTAAAAGATCCGTTCTTTTTAACGCTTTGTATTGCGTTACATCTTGTTTAAATGAAAACGGAAACAATTCATTTATTCGTTTTCCTTTACTGTAACTTTGTTTACGTGTTGACATTCCCCACTGCTGAGGCCCTGATGTAATTGAATCATTATTAAAGTTGTTGAAGTAAATTAACACAGCTGCAGTGTGTTTGCATTGTCCACTGATGCCTGCCTTGCACGAGCAATTTGCTTTGTTGATTGCCCGACGTGCTGTTAACTGTAAAGACAGATTTTGGTTCACGTTACTATTGATTGAATTAGGAATTTTTTAGAATAGTTTTAAAGATTATAGTAAATAAACAATTAAGATTAGATTACCTCTACCGTTACTTTGTACGCAGGATTGTTAACACTTGTCTGTGGTAGACATTGTCCGGTGATTATACTTACTCCTGAGAGTCCGAAGTTCTTAGTTTCTTTTACTTCAGAAATGTGACCCGCGTTTACTAGAGCATGACCCTTTTCCCATGTACTTTTTCGAAAGAAATTGCCACAGTCGACAGGAACGAAACCACAAAATAAAGTGACTGAAGCCATATCAACAGAACTTTCGTATCAAAATCAATTCACTATTGCATTTAGCTACACACAGAATGAGACTTATTAAGTTATTAATGTCTATTTTATGCAGTTTGCCTTTTCCATTTTTCAGAAATTATCAAATTGGCGTTATGCCTTGCGTAACATATTAAAAAGGGGCCAGATTCTGACTCCATTTGATAGTCAACTACGATTTGCTGGTCAAAACTATTGGCATTTTTGACTCGTCCGTTAAAATGAGACTCAAATGAAATGAACGGCCAATTATTATAAAAAGAAGTAGATGAAATTTGAAAAATAAAATACTTTGATTCGTTTTTATGTATGTAAGAAATGCCTCGTTATTTGGAACAGAAATGCAAACATTCACATTGAAGCCTCAAAGTGGACACATTTTAAGATTAAAAACGTTCATTTTTATTTTTACCTGAATGTAATACTAGTGAGCATACTGTAAAACTTAAGTTTGTGACTAGTGGCATTTAAAATAAGACGTCACTGATTTTTGAAAACGTGTAACGCATGAAAATGCATTTGAGATAATGCATTCGTTGCAGCTTTTCATCTCCCAGCAGAAGCGACGGTCGCGCCGCTAGCGGTCATGCAACGTCCCCATGGGAAAATGCAAATCGCGATAAAAATGACACAAAGACTCTCATCACGCTGTATCTACATTGGACACACCGAATTTTATTTCTGACAATTCTTCATTTCTTCAAAAAATGAAGCGATTTTTCTTACTTGTAGAAAACGAACAGTATCAATTCCCATTTGAGATAACGAACGATTTTTAAAAATCATTTGCGTGCCGTACGTGGGTTTTTTTGAAAATAAAAAAAATATTTCAACAATATTATAAAAAAAGGTCTTTTATTCCGACTGCTCTTGTAAACTTGTAACGTTGTTAATTGGTGAATTTAGCAGCGGCTTGTATTATAATTTATAAATTATAGTTTTACATTTTACTTTACTTTTTAAAGCGAAAGACATTTGCGCAACGGAAAGCTAATCAAAACTAATCTCCCCTTGCGATTCTAATCCGCATGGTTGTAATTGCATAAGTGGTCTATTTTTAATCCACGCAAGGTTTTTTTTATGGTTACGCTCATACCATTAAAGTCTTTTAAATTCCCCTGATGTAAATCATAGCTTCTTTCTGCTCTCTTTAACTAGAAAAAACAACTTTTTTTACCATTCTCCTTTCCATGTTCACATTTCCAGTGCAGTATTGAATTTTCTCACAAAAAGCAGGCAGGAGTGGCACTCAAGTCACGTCAAAATCCATAAAAATGAATATTCATGCGTTTCCAAATTTTTTAGCAATCCTATCTCTTTTAGCTTACTCTTGTTTGCATAGAAAATCTCAAGAAAATGGTTTCTCAATTCAATTTGTCTGTTTTAAAAAGAACAACTGTTTTTACAAAAATTTAGTGCCCGGTCCTATTGTATAGCACAGTTGTACAGCACTACTAAACATTCAATACAACGGCTTTCTTTTCGCCGATTTTGTATAAACTCTAATATTTGTAGCATCATTTTTGCAGTTTTTTGGGCACACGAACCGCGACGACGTCATCGTCACAAGAAAACGAACAAGACGGGCTTTTAGTAGTTTTTTCGGGTTGCACTCGTGCGGTAGATAACTCAAGCTTGGAAGAAGCAGTTAAGCACACCTGTGTCATCCCAGACACCTGTCTCTTCTAGAAAGGAAAAATATGATTCTTTATGTGTTTTTGTCTTCTTACCAAATATTGCACATTAATGTACGGGAAAACTTCCTTCTCCTACCACACACTCAAACAAGCATATCTTAAATACTGTAATAAAGAGATACCCTTTTCTAAGCATATATGCATGGACAGAATATTAGTACTGCGACGAGAAAGGAGTAGCTTTTCCAAAGTTGCCTTTTCCAGTAGTAGTTTCTTTTTCGTGAAGAAAACAAAGCCCTTGCCAGATGATACATTTTTGTAATAGGTATTACATGTGTTCTTCCTTCGCGTTCGTCTATACAAGTTTTTTGTTTTGTCGTTTTCTTTATTTCTTCCTTGATTTTTTTTGTTGGTGATTTCCTTCAGCTGCTAATGTTCCCTTCGAAGCGACTTTGAGGGCAGTTTGTGGCACAAACTTTCTGTTTTATGACACCATTTCCAAAATAATAATAAAGATAGCGTTCTTTTAATTTACTATGGTGCAAGAATCATCAAAAGTACTGTGTTTTTTCACTTCAAAAACGTACGATTCAAGCGTTAAGTGTATTAAGTTATCATACAGCCAACATGGGATTTTTTAAAAAATGCTGTTATCTAGGTCAACATTAAGTGAATTTATATTTTGAGAAGAATAAGAGAGCGACAGCTGAAAAGAGGATCATCACATGGATGAAAGTACTCGTATTCTTTCTGAGAATGTAAAAAAAAGAGAAAAGTGGAAGGATGCCATTTGAGCCGCTAATAGAAAAAGCTACCGCCGTCAACAACATTACCATCATCATCACCATGATCATCATGAGCACCACGACGCTTTTTCTCAGTCTACTTCTCCTAATGTGCAAGAGAGGCAATCGTCTTTGGCCCATTCGGAGTCATAGCCATCGATTCCCTAAAACACATCTCACTCGTCAAGGGTGGCCCTTGAATGTAATATACAGCAGTATTTCGTAAAGGCAAATGGTACTAACAAGAAGACTTATTTTGTTGTCTTTTTTCTCCAAGAGTACGTATATATATACAGACAACGGCATAATTTTGGACCTTGTGAGGTGATGAGATTGACGGAGGAAAGGAAAGAGGTTACGCTGTGCAATTGTTTTTGCAAAACCTTACTAGGGCACAATTTCAGTGCTTTGGACTGACTTGCACATTTAGAAATTGTAGCACAAATGGGGACAGTTAAGATAATTTGCTGAGGACACCAGCAGGGAATTTGAGCATGGTTGGATGGTTGACTGACTGAATGACAGCTCGCTATTGGAGTGAACATATTTTTTGAGGGTGCCGTGGGCAATGGGTTCGAAAATAATGTAATTCGGTGTAATAGGGAAATTTGAAGGGATGGTTTTGGTCATATGTATACTTAGCCATTGCATGCTTGGTGCAGTAGTCACGATGTGATACTGGAACAACTTCGTCGTGTTGGTTGAGTCACACTGTCGTAATAACAATATTCATCAATCTGCATTGATAGAGTAAGCTGAGAGGATCGCCTGTAGGGAAAAATGGTCTTTTGGAGATGGTAGACTATGTGGAATTACGTACTGTAAGGTTTTTCAAAAGGGGAACCTGAAGTCGCCTAATCTTTGATGTGACGACAACGAGCAGGGAACCCTCCCATTTGTCAGATTCGGGAGAAAATCGTATCAGTTTTATACGCAAAATGATCAGGGAAGTCCCCTGAGTCAGACCCATTCAGTCCGGATGTGAACGATCGTCTACAGTTCCGGTTGACTGTTCCCTTATACGATCTGGCCAAAATGTGTACTACACTGTCGTCCTGGTCCACATCGATGAAGCACTTACATGGCGTTTCCCTATTCTCCAGGAGAAAAATGTCATGTGATTCAAATGCTTTCGTGGAAACTGAAACTGGATAACATGAAATATCGTTCCAGAGAAACAAAAATGTATGAGCTAACCCGAATACTGCGGCTTTTAATTTCGCAGAATTTGTATGCATTTCCAATGAATGTTAGCTAACAACTGTTTTAAAACGTATAGTAACAAAGAATCCATTAGTCCGTTCCAAAGACCTCAGACCTTTTGTTCTTGTTAGCTGAAAATAAAGCATTGTGCATACAAAAAAACGCAATCAACACGTACAAGGATTCTTCTTTTTCTGCTTTTGCAATCTTGATTTTCCATTAAATTTTCACGCAATTCGAAAAAGTCATCAAATACCACAATGTCACAACTTACCAAAAGAAATTACCACTCGTTCCTTTCACAGTGTAACGTAGAATAACAATGCATTGGGAATCGATTGAATCTCTCGGGTGATGGTCGAGTGGACCCATTTTGAAGTAACACAATGCGAAGGTAGTTGAATGCCTCTACGAAATTGGAATTTTAATAATTGATGACAATTAGACTGTGCTTTGTGCTTTAACAACTTGGGCAGTTCCAACCATCACTACAAGTACACAAACGTAGATTGAAAAGAATTGTCGCAGTACCGAAGTTTATTCATCGAACATAGGTCTCTGTACGCCCGAATGTAGTCCAAAAGAATAACACGCCTACTAATTATGAACAGTGACCGACTGGTGAATTGTGACAAGTGGTATACAACAACAATTGCAGTTCATCAACAGAACCGGCAAATAAAGGTCCTCATATAATAATTTGGAATAATTGTAATTAGTCAATATTATTACCCTAATTTAGTACATTAAATATTATACAAATATTGATCTTCGTTATGCTTCCTTATGAAAATTAATACTTTTAATTGTGCTAATTGGTACGTGATGTAGGACATTATACTGACAAAGTGTTAAGAAACTATGAGCAATGTGGGATTCATTTTAATACGTGAAAAAATGCGCATTATGAGTTCAGGATGAGTCAATCATCATGCAATACGCATATACATTACACAGTAGTTGTTTGTCCGTTCACGGAACTCCTACAGAGCCATAATTCATAAAATTCATTTTCATTTTGTGTTATTCGGAAAGAAAAGGAATTTTTGCATCTAATTTTCATAAGCACATCGCATCGTCATAAAAAAGTAAAAATGAGGAAGTAACTAAATAAGTGAACAAACAGCGTACACAGAAACGTGCACTTCCTAATAGGCAAACTGGAAAAGGCAATAGGCAACCCACACACACGCGTTCCTTGCTAAACATCCAAGAATCTAGCTTGTTACATACATAAAAACGCGTCTTGTTTATCATACACTTATTTACATATTTGCTGAATCGGTTTGGAAAGGTGGCTTAACAAGACTCAAAGATGAATGACCACACGGGCCTTGTAAATTTGAAAGTAATTTGTAGCAAGCATGTTTTTCTAAAAAATCATCTTTTGATGCGGACTCGGTATGTGCTTAACAGTTCCGGTATGTTTTTCGTTGAAGTACGAACAATGCGCGTGCAAGTACAAGTGTGGTGAATTGATTTTTTTGGCAATCTGAAAGAATACTTTTTGGCACAAAAGAAGAAAGAAAAAAAACGAATGAAGCATTCAAGCGATGACAAAAGCATGCTTTAAAACGTGAACAATTCAATTCTAAGTCGTGACACGATCTGAACTGTGTGAACGTAATCTGCCTTAAGAGTAAACATTAGCATAAATTTTGGCGCATCTCTTTTACGACCTTTGGTCACACATATTACAAACGTAGGGTCACATTTGTGTCCCATTTGACCCAGCGGCACAGCAGTGGGCCCAATGACGACGTCGACTACGGAGAGACTTTTTACATAAAGTACATATAGAGAAGAGACGGAAAATGTAATTTTTATAATACTGCTATGGATCTTATAACTTCATGTCTGTCTCTTTTTTCTTCTTTTTTGTGTTTTCAAGAAGGGGCATTTTTTGAGGGAATAAATTTCATGCTCCACATAGCTCCCCGACGCGATTTTTCCATTAAAAACAATGAAATATTGGGGCCAGTGGCTCTAGTGTTGGGTTTAAGGCGACCATGCCACTTACTTTGTCTTTTTCTTGTAGAAGCAAAAAGAAAAAAAGATGTTAAGAAAGCCTGACGGCTTAAGGCGTCCGGCCAAGAAATTCTTCCATTCACGGCTTTTCCGGATCACAACGGGAACTGTAAAAGCACACTTCGTCTTGAAATCTAATGCAATCTTGTATTGCTTGTATGGCTACATTTTTTGAGCACATTGGAATTGTAGGATGCAACTGAGTGGAAAAATGTGGGTTGGAAATTCCTTCTTGAAAGGATGAGAAGAAAGCAAATAAGAAAAACACCATTGCATTGCACATACTCAAGCATAATACGTGTAAGTATGAAAATGAAACTCACATGGCCCGAAAAATGCCTCAATATGCAAAAAACCGTTACGGTGAATGACAATAATCGTTTGCATTACATGTCAAACGGAATTTTGAATGTGGTGGAAAAAAATATTTGATGCATTTGCAAAAAAATGTGCATAAAATATAAAACGAAATCCTGAAAAAATTGTGCTATGATATTTTATACTTGTTGTGGTATGCCATAAGATTTTTTGGTTCAAATGTACAAAGTGTATGTTACTACTTTAGAGTACTTTACAAGATATAGCAAAAAATTCAATTCCCATTGTCTCTTCTCTCTTTCGTTGTGAGAGAAAACAAAACAGAACAATCTAAATGTACGAGAAAGGGAGAATTATTTGGGAGCGGTGGAAGTGACTTGAGTCATTTTTTGTATTGTCTTAAGTCCACCACTGACATTTGTCTTACGAGCCCCTTTGGGGACAGTGACAATATCAACTGTACGATTCTCTTTTCCTTTTTTCTCACTCTATGCCAAAAAAGAGAAGAAACCAGAAGAACGGCAAATAACAGAGTTTTACACAACACAAAAAATAGAATAAACGATCTCAGCTCTTTTGTCCCTCTAGTGCAACTTGCACATCACAAAATTCTCTGAGACTCACTCACATTCCGACTGAATTGCATCGCTCAATGCAATCACGCTGGAATAACTTCCGTCTGTTTGTCGGTTTATGTATTGCTGAGGACTTTGTTGAGCTACATTTCGAGACCGTGCAGCCTTTTTTCTTTTCTTCAGAATATACAATTCCGCTACTTTTCTGATACATTACCGTTGCGGCTTGTGGTTGTGGTTTTAAATCTATGTTCTCACAACAATCAACAATGCTAATGCTAATGCACAGTCCGCCAAGATCTATTTCCAACCTATTTTATATAAAAATGTTAACAAATATCTGTGCAAAAGGCAGTTAATTATTATCGTCCTCGGAGTTGAAAAACTGTTCAGGATTTTGCTTGTCGAATTATACTTCCTGACATGACTCATGACCTCTATGGACTGATTTGTTACGACTTTGGCTTTAACTTGGACACTCAACGACTTCGTTAAACTAAAAAACGAGACTTGACCTAAATTTTAGTGCAGTCACTTTGAAGATAAAGTCATTTGGAAAGGAGAGAGTGGAGAAGAGTCAGAAACGAAGGATTCTCTTGTCTTTGCATGACTTTTCGGTACATAAAATGTTTACTCTGCAATCAAAAGAGTAACAGACAACTTTATACTTGTGTGTATGACTTTCACTTTGAGTACTCTTCCACTTTTCCAGAGGTCAACTTTTTTCTTTTTTCCAGCTCTCAAGTCTGCACGCTCCCGGATGGAACATCCGGGTTAAAGAAGCCAATAAACTTGTTATGAAAATTCTTTGTCTTTCTTACAATCCTTTCTTTGAGAACATATAACATATAAGGTATTGCTTACATACATAGCCTTTCTTTATAAAGAGTGCCAAACAACGAATACGGTCAGTTTACTCGGCATGGCATAACTTTTCCGCAATTTTTTTTGTCTTCTACCGTAGCCACGGGATTAATTTGCCACACAAGAGAAAAACACTACTTTTTAAACCCAGTAGCTACAAAAGGAGAAAGTTTTTATCCTTCTCGTTTCACGTATTCAATGCACGTTGCAAAAAATTGCAACTTATTAACCAATGTAATATAAAAAAGACATTCAATTCTGTATAATGAAATTTTCATGCTGTGGAACAATGAAGAATTTTTTGAGATCAACAATCAAAAACTTTGTTATTACGACTTGGAACAAAAAGTTTTTTTTTGCATTATCTTTATAACATTGTACTAATATAGTTTTGCCAAAATTTTTAATTAATCGATAAGGGAAAAGTAGGAAAGATGAAATTGAAATAGGACTAGAAAATGAACAAGGAAAGGAGAAAGACTTTTTAGTGTGACAGCAGTTGAGGTTTATGACGTTTAATTCAGAGAAAAGCCCCAAACATCCACGAAAAGGAAGAAGTTCATAATCCTCAAAATGGCTTCAATAAAACAGTTTCAACTTTCTTCTTCTGCTAATTCTTCCTATGGTCTTCATGCAATTCGCGATTTTATACTCCTTGCAGGATCAAAAGTTTGAAAAACAAAGGATTCTCCGTCAACTTTTTGTAAAGATTTTGTACTATAATATTATATAATACTAAAAATCGTAATGTCGTCAAAAGATTTGTGGCGATGCTCGTATAAAGCGCGATGTGTGATGATTTTTCTGCAAAGTCGACAAAAAATTAACGAACCTTTCTGCTATACATTCTGTTTCTGTCACTTCATGGTTCGCTGTTATAACCAAACATTGTTCAAGTGGACAAGATCAAGATACAATCAATTGCGTCACTGCAAAGGAAAAACGCGTTCAATATAACTAAACTTAGATGGGAAGGGAAGGAAAAGTTGTGGAAGGCTGGGGGTGTATCATTAGAAATTATGGGACTGAAGATACTTATCGTGCATCTATTAGCATTCAGATGAACCCAATCAGTTTTCTTCCACCACCCTGACTCAAATCAGCATTTTTCCCTTCATTATCTTCAAACGACAAGCCCATAACAATCCGAAACCAAACAACAATTTATTCAACCCTCTTTCTTACTTGCAGCATCGAAAGAATGAGGTTTTGGAGTTCTGAGCCCAAGAACACGCACGTAATGCTGTAGCTGTACGTTTGAAAGAAACTATAGTTGTGTACCCGAGGTTTTGAAACAGAGGCTATTTTTAACGTTGAATAAACAATGGTAATTAGAAAATGCTAATTAAGCATATTAATTGCAAAAGTGCATCATTTAATAAAATCAACGAGGGCATTTTGCTGCTGTGTTGGTTGTGCGTGAAAGCAGAGTATGAAATAACACAAAGAAATTGAGAATAAACTTAGGAAGTTAAGTTTGTACTCTCCCCTTCAACATTGTATTGTTTGTTGTCATTGTCCCACCATAGGGCAAGATTGTGTAGTGCATGTAATGCTCTTTCTTCCGTAATGCTGATTCAAAGATGAAAGAAGAAAGTCTTTTAGTTTGTCGCCTCGTGTGTACGAAATCAACTTGTATGCAAATTATTTCCGATAAAAAATAAACGGAGATGAAATGGACTTTTTTGCGTCGGAAAAGAGAGTTTGAATGAATGACATTATCCAAGAGAAAAAAATGCTGCTATGAAGAAAAAGAAAAAAGTCTTGTGAAGGCGACTTTTCGAGTTAAGACGACGTTCTCTTTTACATGATTGTGTCAGGCAGAACTCCATTTGGTGGGGCAGATTGAGCTCAATTGTACGACTTCTGGATGTCTCCTCTCGTTCTTTGTTATGTGCATTTTATATAATACGCAATACTGCAGGCGAATGCCATGCACATCTGGCCTTTCACTCTTTTTTCCTACTTTCTTTGTGAATGGGGTAAAAACCTCTGAATTCCGGGTCTAACGACAAATACGACGAGGAGGAGACGACCAAAATCAAAGCTGTTGCTGCTGCTGCTCTGTGTTTGTCGTGCGTGTTGTATATAAGCATACAAGAACCACTGTGGACGTTGACTGTCGTGTGTGTGTGATCCTTAAGAAATAGTACAAAATATAAGGCATTATAACTGCTGTGTATTCGTGCATTATATCTATTATTTGAGGAATACTAAAAATTGTACACAGAAAAGGGTAGTTGACTTTCTCGCGTTTACTTTTTACTATTCACTGGAGAGAGACAGAAAAAAGTCGGCGACCGCAAAGCTCAGAATCGTCTTAACTGATATAGATTGGTTTGGTCTGCGAAAAGATCGGGAGTAGATGAAGAAATAGAGAGAGGGAAAAAATCAGTCTCATCTCGCTTGGGTGTTGGAGAGCAAATCACAGATTTTGATTACAAACGGAGATCCCCAAAAAAGCGGGATGTGTTATTTACCCAGCTGTATAGAAAT
Organism: Harlomillsia oculata; assembly: GCA_019776145.1. Classification (NCBI taxonomy): domain Eukaryota; kingdom Metazoa; phylum Arthropoda; class Collembola; order Entomobryomorpha; family Oncopoduridae; genus Harlomillsia; species Harlomillsia oculata. Next base: position 39,251 of record JABASF010000083.1, on the reverse strand, counting down.
CCAGGCTGGGCAATGGTGTCATTCGGTCTGAATAAAAGAGGGAATGGAGAGGGAACTTTCATTGCTCCGTCTGACTGAGGATTCTTGAGAGACGTGGGGATTTTCTTTTCGATTATGGAAAATCATTTGGGTGTGTGTTTTGTACTTGAAAGACTCACTCGCCTTAGTACAAAACGTAAAAGTACCACTGTTCTGTGCCTGTCTCTGCAGAAACTCACTCTTTAGGACACTACAGCAATGTCAAAGTAAAGAGTTTGTCTATAGACACACGTTGACGGTATAACCATCCGGAAAAGTCAGCATTGGAAAACGAACTAATGTCAATAGAACACGGAACAGAAAAGAGGTGGAGTGGTGCATCGCAGATCTTTATGATTCGACATCCTTTACATAGGCACAACGCAGAAGAAGACGTGGCTTTTGCACCCGTCAGGATTTTCATGACAGACCTCACATCTTTTTTTCTACCCCTTTTGCCATCTCGTCGGCTTTGGTCTGCAATTTTGTACAGATTCAATGGCCGATTCGGTTCCGGGGTTTCGTTTCGATACGAAAAAAAGAATCGGGGCAATACATGCAGTCCGAAAAAGAGTAGTGGAAGTAGCAAGTAGCTTTATTGTAACAAAAAGCGGACGAGCATGAACAAGAAGAAGAGAAAAAAGATTCTTTCTTGGCATCATTTTTTCAAGTCTGCAGTAGGAGTATCAACGCTTTGAAGGTCTCTTCCCTTGGTATGATGCGATGGGACAGATAAGAAAAAGATACGAAATCTTCTTCAGAAGGACAAGAATACACTTTGAGAGATCCAAACACAAAAGTCCATGAGAAGTATAACGAATAAAGTAGTAGTGGTAGTCGGTCGTCAGTCGTCAGTCCTTGGATTTTTTGGAAACTGGGTTTCTCTTGGTTTGCTTTTGCTTTGCTGCATTACGGCCAACTCAGTCAATAGAACGTGCTTGGGAAATCTCCCGGTCTCTTTCAATGCTTCCTCACATATCCATTTCGATGGAGGAGGATTGCACTCTGAATCCACATCGGTCTCATCATCGCATCCTCTCAAAAAAAGAGCGAAAAAAAGAAGTATGAAGAAACCCTTTGCCTAAGTAAGACTTGCTTTCTCCTTGTAGCAATACATAGGCTGGAAGTAGAGCTGCTTTCTCTTTTTCCGCCTGTCTCCACTGAGGGAAGTTGATGATACACTGGAATAAGACGAGCCGATTTGACTCTCGTGAAAGAGTCGTTTTCCCAAAACCTTCTCCTGAGAGAGCATACGTTACTTACACGCCGATTGATCTTCCGACACAGGGATTCTCACCCCTTTTCCATTTCCTTTCAAGGAAATAATACGCAACATACATGGAGCTTGAGCGGTGCTCCGCTCCTTTCTCTCTTACATAATTCGCCCCACCTTTCCTCTTTCGTCTTTCGGGCTTGACACTTAAATTTTAATACAATTACACACTACGAAATCTTGTCGAACAAAGTGTATTTCAATATTACTTTTCTTCCCTCTTGTGTGCTCCATGCGGAAAGTGTCTTTTCTATTCCGAAATCCCTTTGTGCCTTTGAGATGAAGATGAAACAAATCATCCTTATATACTGCTCTCAAGTGAATTTCCACTATAATAGTCCATAAGTCCATATAGTATAGAACGAAACCTCCTTTTTCTCTCCACGTAACCGACACGCCGTCATTGTCATCCGAAATCGGAACTGTAGGTATTATTTACCGGGGATTCTTCACCTCAATACCCATTTAGTAAAAGGAACGACTGGTGCTCTCCTGCCACCGTCGTCGTCGCTGCCGCCGCCACATCGTTTCCTCTGTCATGGTGCCGAGGAGAAAGACTCATAATGCAAATGCATTTTGTACATTAGCAACATGACGTTGATGATACCTTCCCTAAAGTATGTGCGAGACAGATAAGGTTACTTAAGATAATAGACTCCGTTGAAGAGACCAAACTCATCAACAGGGTGGGACTGAGTGAGACGGACCATTTCAGTTTTTGCAATCGACTCGATTTCCTCATTCGTCTCCCTTTCCATCTTTATAATGTCGACATGCTCCATATGAAACTAATACTACTTTATAGCAATATATATCCTTATTTCCTTATATTTCATGTGTGACTCCGTGATCCAGTCCATTTACAGTTCCCACCCCAACTTCCACCTATCATTCGTATAAACTCATTAACAAGGGCAGAAAGGAAGACATCGAACCATTGTCTCTTCAACCCTCATCTTTATTATTACTCAACTTCTCTAGGGCTGTCTCTCTGTGTATATTAGGCATTTTATTATTACTACTTGGGTGCCCTCGATTCTTCCTTTCCCCTCACAAAATGCCAAATGTTTATATTAGTATTAATAATTCTGTACAATGAACCACCAACAAACTTTGTTAATTAAATCAAAATACATTGCCCTCAATTAAGAATTCTTAAAGTCTACGTCATTTCTTTTATTAACCCTACTCATTCATTAATTTTCATTCATCTATACATAACAGATTCGAAATATTGGTTCAACAACAATTGGTTCAAGTTCAAACTTCAAAGACTTTGAATAATGCAACATTTCGTCATTTTTGGATGCCACGGCCACAATCTCACATCTCTTCTCCATGAAATTCCACAACTGCTATATTAATAATGTTATTCTTTCATAATAATAACTGAAACTGGAATAAATATACGGCCTGAAACATACGCTAAAGGAAATGAGTTTATATTTTCGTCAAGAAGAGCAAAGCCATAGCCAATGTACATTATAATAAGGGTAACCACAGTACAGAGTGAGAAAGAAACAGTTTCATCCGGTCGGTTGTTGTGGTTGGACAAAGATGCAACTATCCATCTTCAGATTATGACAAGTACCAAGCCTTTCGAAGCACAAATGGTTGAAAGCGGACAGAAATGATTGAATGATTAGCGGATTTGGACGATGCTTTTAACCTATTTCCCACAGTCGGCTATTGATACCATATGGCACGTGCTAATTGTTCTTATTGTCGGGTGCTTTGGGCTTTTGAACAGGGGCAGGGTCCTTTTTTAAGTGGATGAGTCTTTCTCTGGAGAAGAGCCTCTTCATCTCCAATTGAAAATGGAACCCCGTTCCATTGAACATCTGTCTATGGAATAACCAAATCATAATGTCCTCATGAAGAAAAATCGGACCATGAATAATCGTCTGTATGCAACCATTCAATCTATTACACAACAGTTTCACTTAATATGAATCCTGTATACTGTATAACTCTTCAAATGCAAAGTTGTATTCTTTGGTTAACCAAGGAGTGGCCTATCGACTTAATAGAATCCGAAAAAGCGTAGAGCAGAACCAAAATCCTTATTATCAATAAATATTATAGAAGAATACTGGTTTTTGTCCCCAAAAAAGTACCGCATAGTCCGCAATCCAATTGAATCGTCCATTGCAGTGTTTCTGGTTTATTTGTCCTATACTTGTAGATTGTAGACTTTACTTTCTATTCTTACTTTCTACCCTGATAAATCCAAAAATGAAAAAGGACACTTTTTCCACCCCACGCGCCTTTGGTCACTATGGCCATTGTGTTTTTGTGCACATGCATTCATCTGGAGGAAGGTGAAGGTTGCTGCATTTTACTCTCAGAATAGGAAATGGTATCAGAGAAGAGCATGATCTCCGCCCGTGTTTTGTGTATAGACGTACACAATGGATGTGAGATACAGGTTGTTATAAAAATACGCGCATATAGCACATAAATATTCGTACTGTGCACTTTTATTATTAGAATTGAGGGATGAGGGCACAAGGGAAGCTAAAACCCATAGCATGACGAATACGACAATGGCGATAGAACAGAGTGCCTGACACTGTATTTACGCACTGACTGTAGTGTGCACTGCTCTCTCCATTTGGACCGGATGGGGATTCTGTATGTTTAGACAGCAAGAGGCGCGGTGGAGATATATCAAAAGGAGAAAACTATGATGCAAACAACGAAGTAGTCGCCGACTGGCACATATGCCCGGGAGACGGAGGGTTTTTGTCGCCAAAGGGTCCCCTTTGCACTTTTCCCTTGTATTATGATGTATTTTATGATAGCTTCTCTCTCAGTCACTTGCATTCGGCCTGAGTCATTCCGGGTTTCCTTCATTCTCCGGACCTTGTCGACATTCGACAACCACGGTATTATGCGCAGCTTATGAAGTGTGTTGCATCAGCTTAGCATGTCACGTCCTATCAGTTCAGACACAGACACATGGAATGAGTAACACCAACACCAACCCAAATCAACCAGGGAAACTGCTCCTCTAAATCCACTGACATCAACTATAACATATTTTTCTCCACGAAAACGTTATTGACGTCTCAAATGACATCCGATTTCGGAGTGATTCAAAAGTGCTCTGCCAAGTTCCGGGAGCTGTTGTTTCTGTACGTTACGTGCACAGCACAGAAAAAAATATACAAATAAACGCATTCCTAAATGACACGTCACGACATTATCATCCTTGAATCAACCATCAACCTACATTAATGACAATGGAAGGCTAAAGGGAGTGTTTCGGGGAATCTATCTGTTTAAAAGGACTGGAATAATTATCTTCAAGGTTTTATGGAGCTATTTTGCCGTATGAACCCTGTCGTAAAAGCGGGTCGTATACGAATTTTAATGTGCATGTAATGAATAATCGGGGGAAACATCTTAGTCAGACTCGGAAGACGGGTGTGTGTGTTGTGAGCGTTCTGCTCCTGCACGCATGGAACAAATGGCGTTACTCATTTTGTGGCAATCATGAATTTTGATGCTTATCTTCAAACCATTATTGCTTGCGCGAGTCACATTGTCCAAAATTGAGTGACGGGTCCTTCAAAAAGGTCATGGTGTGTAAAAGCGGAAAAACATAAGCATGGACGAAAAGTGATTATTATTTGTGACGGTTTACTCAGCATTTTTAAAGCACAATGAAAAACGTTTTTGATGACTTGGGTCTTGTGGGCCAGGTTATGGAATGATTAAATGACAAATGACGGTGATAAAAGTACACTTATGGAAAGGTTATGATGGGATATTTCAGCATTTTTTTGAGTTCAAACCGGATGGTCTTGTAATAATTTGCTTTACGAGTTCTTCAAAAGGTTACAAGCAGCAGCTGAGATAAGGGAAAGAGAGAAAGGTAAAGGTTTTCAGTTTTCACTATACGGGTATTATGATTTTCTCGATTTTTTTCAATTACTAGAAGGTACAGTGGTAATTGAATGTATGCTGGAACTGTACACAATTTTAAACTTGGTATACAAGAAAAACACGGGGAAAAGTTTGTGTACTTGTTAAACGAGAAATGATAATTTGAAATCGTTGTGTGTGTGAGTGTGCAGAGCATTACGATTACGAGGGTAAAATAAACAATCATCATTCACATTTCTGACCTCAATTTAATAGGAACCGGAAATCATTTTTCCTTGCCATGATCATTTGTAATGGCTGTAATAACTGGTTTGACTCATTCATGACTGAGTGCACAAGCGTATGCTCTGAATGAGAGATGCTAAACATTTGTTTTACCAAACGAAACGACTCACTGAGTTGATTTGGTGTGTGCGACAAGGTTCATTTGTTAAAACTCACCCTTGCATGGAAGAACACAAACAGTTGCCGATCCTCGATCCTGCAAACTACCAAACTTTCAAAAAAACTGGAATAAAAATGTTTTTTTGAGTTGCAGTAGCAGAAGCGAGCTGAAAAGCATGCCACGACCACACGAACTAGTAACATCATAATTCCATGGAATATGCAATAAGCTCTTCATTAAAGTCGGATGTTCCTGATCCTGTTTAGAAGTGTGGGGGTTTCGTCTTTTCTTCCCCTTCTCCAACATTCGTTCATCCATTTTCAAAACGTTGCGATCTCAGATTACTCAGACATTTGGTTTTTGTGTCTCATTCAGTCTTACGGTTTTGTAGAATTTTTTTTAGTTACTACGCTCTTTGCATTACAACTACAAGTCAGTTTTTTAGCTTTTCAACTTGCGAACACTTTTACAGAATGTGTTATTGTCATTTCTGCGTTGATTTTTTTGCACAAATCTCGAAAATTAGGAGTATCATGGAATTTAAAACACTACTTCGTCACTTTTGAGTCATACTTACAATGACGAGGCGGAGTGAGTGTAACTTATAAATTGGGACACTCGCTAGCCGGAAAACAGAACTGAACTTTAGTATGTACATTATGCAAATGTTGAGTCATACTTACAATGACGAGGCGGAGTGAGTGTAACTTATAAATTGGGACACTCGCTAGCCGGAAAACAGAACTGAACTTTAGTATGTACATTATGCAAAGTGCGGTGAGCATTTGGGAAATTAATTCCCGAAACCACTTGAATGAAATTACTACACGGTTGAAGCGCAATGCTACTCTCCTCGTTTTTGGCTAGGTCTTGTACAGCAAAAGGGATACAAGTGCCATTTCTCAAGAGCCAAATCAAACTTGAACAGCGACAATTTCACCAAGAGCATTTTCCGTTTCTCACAGTTTCAGAGTTATATTCAGATGAGAGTTTGTAGTATAGTAATTTCTCTTTCTCTCTTTAACTTGGTGGCCTGAAGCATTTGCATGATTAAATGCTCTTTGACGCTCATTCTCTCAGTTTGGCTGGCTCACGTTCAAGTGGAAGTTTCGGAAGCGTATCCCGACCAATATAATAAATCAGAACAAGTACACACAAATGCTAGAGAGGAAGTAAGCAACGGATTGTGACACCAACAACCCGTACGGTTACTTTTTGGCTGGACGCTTGTCAAATGTCCTACACATGAAAGTACTAGTTTCCATTTCGACTTTTTTTTCAGGGCTTTCTTCCAAATCCCCAAAGTAATTTGCATAGCTATTCTACTCTCACTCACAAATTTGTCGTTGACTTAACCCCGAATGAGACATTCTTCTCGCATACCGGATGCTCCAAATTGTACTACAAAAACAATTCACTTTCATCTTCAAATTTTTAGAGTTCATACTTACTTGTTATACTATTTCATTTTTCTAGACTGGATGGGAAGCTCGTAATAAAAATTTTTTTGATACTGCCTCACTTTTGGCTTGAATCATTTAACCTACACTGAAAAAGTATCTTCGTTTGCCAAGCTTAAATCCTCTAAAACTTGAAGATAAACAAGAAAGGAAATTTTGTTTCAAACTTGGCCATTTCTAAATGTGACATCATGTAAATTTTAAATGCAAACAGTTCTGGATCTTGTTAACGCTACGGCTGAAATTCTGCAGATATGGAGTTGGTAGCATGTTTACGCTTATTTTCTATGTCTGGAGTAACGCGAGCTGCGCTAAAAAGCATCAGGTGTGTGTGGAATGTACAAGTACAAAAATCGTATGTTTCCAACGGGTTAAGGACGTTTACCTGTCTCTTCGATAAATGTTTACTTTCTGCTAACTAGGAAGAGAAACAGAATTCGGCACATGTTTACGAGTTTCAACAACTTTAAGCGTGCATTACATGTCTGTATCTTGTCAAAAACGTACATTTTGGAATATAATACTCTATACAATAGCATTAAGTACACATGTTTCACGTTCCGGTTTTATTTTTGAACAAATAATGATTTCCGTCATGTCAAAATCAATAGCTTTGTGTCGTCTTTCCTTCAAATTGGACAAGTTGGATATTTGAGACTTTCCTCGAAGAAAAGAAAAGCTCAAAATATGAACGACTAACGTGGAAAAGATACTAAAAATAACTGAAATGGAAGGAGCATTCGAGGTATATAAACAGACATGTGGAATAGGATACTGGAAAGGCTGGAAACCTTGGCCCGTTGGCCATGAACTTGTTCGGAGGATAAGAGGAGCTCTCAAAAAAAAACCGAAATTGTAGAATGGAGTGTCAATTGCGCTGAAAGGGTTGACAAGCGTAGAATTAAAGGTAATGTCAAGCGTGCCACATGCCACACGATCCGGGGTGGTCCGCAGTCATGCGACAAGGTCTTATTTAGAAAAGCTTTTATATAGGAAAACGTGGTTTGTGTGTAATTATTAACGAAATGTATCTCGTAAAACCCGGGGGTTTTTACTGCATCTCTTCGTGTCTTATAAGGGGCAGTTTAGCAGAAATGCGTAACATTTGATCCAAAAAGCTCATCGTTTCTGGTCGCTTGGAGAGAGAATGTCAAGATTGAGTCACGACTTTAGGTTCTTTGACCATTTTGGCCGTTGTCCACCCTCAAAATGAATGGAAGGAAACAGGCGATTTGGCCTTTGCTCCGTTGCTCACTGAAAATGAAGAAGAGCCGCAAAAGGGTCTTTTGGGGATGAATAGCCTTCTCGTCCGCAAAACAAGTCCAGCTTAATCCCGAACTGGATGAAATACCGCGTCTGATTTTCTGCCTGTTGGAAACTGATACGAGCGAAAAACTCATCTTTAGAACTTTTGTAAGAGCAAAAAGCAGAATCAAACATTTCTCTCCCATTCGTACAGTTACGTCTCGTCCTCGTCTCGTCCTCATCTTTCTCTTGTAAATTGCGATCATTCCAGGAAAGACGAGAAACGAGGAAATTCGAGTGTTTGTTACCACCGCATCAGCAATAATGAGATCTACTGCCACTCGACTTGAACGTCCTTTTAAATACGTCTAATATGAAAATTTCATCTTGAGCTTTACGGAATGCAATGTTAGAATTACTGAATGAATGGGTCGTTCCCATTGCCCATTCATTCGTCACGGTGGCTTACACACTGAATTTGACTCTGAAGACTACCGCTCTTCAAATACACTATGCAATGCTTAGAATACCACACTCCACTTAATATTAAGGGATTGCTTGCTGGGACCTTAGGAAACTAATGGCCTTTGCCACGCACAATACATAATAACTGCCTAATATCATCCGTTGATGTTGCGGTTTGACGGGTTTGTGACCATCACAATCACAACCCCTGACCCTTTCGCCTTCGCTTTTATGCATAGACCAAAAGTGCCAAAAGCATAAGCCGAGCAAGCTGAGGATATCCTAAACACAGTTTTTTCATTACCATAATCTTGTAAACTCCCATTTCAACACTTATTTGTGCTCCAGCAATTCGGCGATGTCGCTGTCGCCGGCTTAAAGCTAATATTCACCAATTCGTTCATCCTCGAGTCCTGATCCTTTCAAATGGTGGTGGTGGTTCCATTTTGGAAAAATCTTTTCGTCACGGTTCATCCCGACCCTAGCAGAATGCATTCTGATTACTCAAAGCTGAAGATATGAACTGAGAAAAAGTAAACAATGGATTAGGTTTAATATGAAATGAATACTTGAGAGAATGGAACATTGAACAAACGCGTGTGTGAATTGCTTGCAGCCCATTTCAAACCCCTAATACAAATTACGTACGTACTCCTCCAAATGAACGAGTGTATTAATGAATTGGGGTAGCACATGCAAATTCTACGACAAAAAATGGCCACAGAACCGACGAGAGTTTACAAAAGGGTTGAGCCAGGGTTGATCTACTGCTGTTGTATTAAGGCATATTCTCAGTATAACGCCCGACCCGGGTTGTCTAAACTCAACACTGCATTTCACCCCCTTTCCAATGGATTTTGTGTGCTCATGGTCTCTTGTGAGGTTTCTACTATCTCTAACAAGAATCCTAAAACCTAATTTGTGCTTCTGCTCGGTTTTGTGCGTCACACGTCCGTCTGTTGTTGGTTGTACATCCGCCGTCACGATGATTCGTTCTCACACTAGAAAGGAAATAAAAAAATGAAATTCGGGGTCTACTAAACGAAGTAAATGCAGAAATACCGGTGAGATTTCGGGTCTGTTTAGGGAGGAGGCTGAAGAAGCGACATACTTGCTATAATTGGTTCATCATTCAACATTTTGAATAATTTGGTGTTCTCATCTCTTTGGCAAAGGGGCAGTAAAGACACATTCTTCCCCTTCACAAACGGAAACCCCGAGTTTATACACAATTCGTAAGCAAACATAAAACGTAAAGGATGAGCTTCACGACGAACCTTTCTCTGTTTCTTATTTGTCTCCACGATGCTTTAAGTCTTTTTGCATTTACGACATGTTTCTTGGTTGAATTCTTTTGCTTTGACTCCAGAAGCATTTGGGGCTTTTAGCTCTAAATGGCATGTTATTACTGTGCCATCCGAGCCACAAAAGAAGGACGACGAATGACAACATCTTACGAGATCTTAGCGGATAGTAAAGTCACAAAAGTACGAGCTACGACAAACCACTAGAAATCTTTTTCGTACACCGAATCTGTGAATCTGTACCATTAAGAAGGACCTGATATGCAGAAAGCAAAAAGCAAAGGAAACAAAGTAGCTTGAAAATTGGGACTGAAAGCAACAGCGGGATATCAGCTTTTGTGGCAAAAGTGCTATGAAACAAAAATTCATCCCTTACTTTACTGTTACAGGAATAGAATCACTATGTACTACTGAAAGTAATCGCAAATGATGCTGCGAGGGCTGTGACAGAACTTTTGAAGTAAGTTACAGTTTACAAAGTCCATTATTCCATGATACATGTTGCAAATTTTAAAATAAAAAAGTGGATAACGCATCATTGTAATGAACGAAGTATGAAAGAGTACGAGCGATTCCAAATCTACGATCTTGTACTGTGGTCGTGAACCCACACCCGGATTTCCTGTGTATTCATAGTTTTGTATGGTTGTACATTGTTGGCTACCAAAATTACAATGACAATAAACATGTACGCATGCAACGTAAAGTTTCACCAGTAAAGCATTTATTTTAAAGCGTTTTACCTTTTTTTCATGGGTTAATGCTGACAGCATTGCAGAATAAACTGCTAATGTCAAAATGCAAATGAGTTCTGTAGAGATATTTGTATATACGGTAACCTGTATTCTTCATCCGTTTCGTTCATTTTGAGTCTGACTCTTGATCATTTCGCACACGTTGCTTATGCATGTCCCTTGTCGCTTTGAAAATTGAAAAACAGTTCATTCCTAACTGTATTTTAACTTTTATTAATTTGACGAATTGTTTGAATTTGAATCAATAGAAATAGCATCGACTTTACAACAACTGTAGTGTGAACAATAAACAGCAGTATAAAACCAAGTGAAGGTTCAAAGATCAAACCTTGAATTGTGAATTTATGAATCCATAAATAGTAAACTAAGCCTGAACAATCACAGATCTTGAACCTTGAAGACGCTACACTGCGCTCAATTTGCATAAAAGAAACAGAAGGAACTTGAACTGTTGAAGACTTTGTTTTGTAATGGTTTATATGTAAACTATAGTGATTCTGTGCTTAAACTTTCATCTCTTGAGTGGCTTAAACTGTTACTGTCGCGCCGTGCTGATCTGTTATGATGATTGCGATGTTTTGGAGCAAGATGATCTTTACTAGCGCTACGACTACTTGTGCTATATAACTATAGTGCATTGTGCATATTACATGAAAAATGTTCGGTTTGATTTGCAAGAGTATACTAATTTACTAATATGTGATATTCCCTTTCGTCGCATGCATGCAAGAAGAGTTATCAAAACCAAAGTCAAGGTTACGATTATATGATTATATCGCCCGAAGACTGTAAAGCAAAAACGAGTGAATTAACGTTCCATTGCGTTGCATGCGTTGTTGGTTAGGTATCGGCGCTATTCGTGACAGTGGCAATTGTGATCTTCCTTTACTTTGAGTTGTACCAGAATTTTATCTTGTAGTTGCGTCATTCAGTCAGCATCTTGGAAATATATTCACATTCATTACGATGAGACTTGTTTTTCTTTATTTTCCAAGAAATATATGAACCCTTTTGACTTTCTGACTTCTTAGAGTTTATCTATCTGTCCTGTTAATATGACCGATTAAGAAGAGCTCCACTTCAATCTCAGCTGCAGCGTTTGACTTTGCACCATTGCACCCAATTTACTTTCCATCTCCCAATACAAGTACACGTTTTAATTTTTTTAACTTCAGTCTTCCTGTGGCATTGCTAATACACAACCGAAGGTTTCTTAAAGGTCTACATCTTTAATTTTTTCTCATCGTCCCAACGCGTTGGTGCGCTCTCATTTACAAACTGTTTAAAAATTAATTGAATTATTTGCACATACTGTTATTATAATCTTGGATTGATTTTCAGTTTAGAACAGAGGAATGGAGAAATACGAAAAATTCAACAACGTTTTGACTGACCAAGGTGCAGGTACAGTCAACACTAACATTACCAGCAATAGTGGAGCTGGGGACGGTACCGCATTGGTACAACAAAATGTGCATCCTTTGAATCCTTTGTCTCCTGGTAGCAATATGAACAAAGTCCGTTTACGGGCAGTGGAAAGTGAAGCTGCACATTTCCTCAAAGTTATCAATACAAGATTGTTGAAGCGTCTGGCACTTATTCAAGCTGTTACAACACTCATTGTGTTCGTATGTCAGGTGAATCTTCAACAGCTTCCGACCATGTAAGATGTAATGTAATTCTTAAAACATGATGTCTTTGGATGCACTTTTTACCAGGTTGTCCTGTATGCTTCTGCATCCACGCGTTATTATAAAGCGGTGGACTATTCCGGGATTGGGATTTGGGGACCACTTCTTTTCTTTTCCATTGCATGCGGATTGTGTTTGCTCATCCTGAAATCTCCGTCCGGATGCGCGTATGATAGAATTTATAAGCAAATTATATATCACAATTAATTAATTTATTATTAATCAAACATCTTTGCACTGAGTAGGATTGGGACTGCACTGGCGTTTCAAATACTGACAGCTATCGTCGTTGCAGCGCTCATCATTCTTGCGTCAATATCTTTGGCTTCGCATGGATATTATAGCTGGAACAGTGACACTTCAAGCTATGATCCAGAAAGTATGGAGGAAGCTTTTTTTATTCCGGTTACTAATAAGTGTATGTAATTCATTTTCAGAAGTAATTTAACTGAACATTTTGAAATATAAAGTCGCAGGAAGGGTGTTCTGTTCCTTCATGCTAATTTCCGGAGCGATTCTAATGGTCACGGCTATTTTCATTAGCATTCATTTTTGTAAGGCGACGTGTTGCTCCCATCAGCAAGTAATTTTTAATTCAGATGACTACTAAAGAATAATTTACATTACATTCCTTCATGAAAACCTGTTTAAATGGTTTTTTGCTTACAGACAAACGAATGCATCGTATTCGACGTGGAAGCTGTCAAATAAACGTTCCTTCACACTTCTCCTCGTTTGACCAATTCGGTTTGGGTGCACATTACGTTTTAAACTAGCAAATTATACGCGAATCATCATCAATTGAAAAAATACTTATAATAAATATTACTCCATGAAATCAAATGCGTCAATGTATGAGTTTGTAGTGATTTCTATAGTTTTAATTGTTAGTTCTAAAATTAATGCACGATATATGCAATAAGTTCACAAGTGGCAAATGACGACTTGACGACTTGTGCCAAAGTGCAGTGACAGTGAGGTTTAGTGCGATTCGCAAACCTAAAAAAACTAAACCGCCAGCGTCAGCCACACTTAAACATTACTTTGATTTTAATTTTATTCAAGTTAAATGTGGCTTTTTTACGATAAAAAATAAAATGCACTACTTGTCAGCCAAAGATTACTCTTTGCTTGTCAGCAATTCAACTTGATATCCTAATAAATGTAGAACTTTTAAAATACATTACACGGAATAAGCAAACGTCGCTGAGAGTTGAATCGTTGAATGGTTAACGTTAAATTGCAATTATTACGAGCTCAATATTAATTGAATTTACTTACTAATGCATAACCAACTGTCTGCTAAAAGAAAGAAACCAAAGTTTATGAGCATTTTAATACCTTGTAAAAAAAGGTGGTTTAAGTGAAAAGCACTGAAAGCTCAAAGGCTCAAACTGATTCAAATGAAAATGTAAGTACACAAACTTTGCGACAAAGTTGACTCTCCTGTCTCCTCACTTGAAGTCACTTTTGTGTGTTTTTAGTTCACTTCACATTTTATGTGTACAGTCTTGTCGACTCCAACTTAATGCTGTGCTCATCTCACTTGACATCCAACAGTTCGTTAGTACAGTTGTTGTTAGAGAACCACAAGTGTTCTTTTACCTCTTTGAGTGGTTCCAAGTTCCAATCCAACAACGTACCAATGTGAAACTAATGTCCCGTCTGCATTTTTTGTAGAAATAAAATAAAGTGTCCCTAAAGTGTTATTGCTGATGCAGATTGTAAAATGTACTTTCATAAATATATAATAATTGCACACTTTATAGCTTGTTTATAATATTTTAACTTACAAAATATATAAGACTAATGATGTGTTTCACGGCGTTTAATAAAGTACAGTTATATTGGTTTTGAAATGCATCCAACAGTTTCCTGTAGTGCGTGTGCGATGCTTGTTTCATTTTATAAACTATTCCACACGAGGAAAGTCGTTCTATTCGTCTATTCTTAGAACTCAATCTTAATTCCTCCCAAGCAAAAATTGTGTTGTTGAATGGAGCATAACGAACTATCCATGCAGAAGAGTCGAGCTGAGTCTGACTTTATAATAAAGTTGCTATCAACTTACCTAACTATTTGACTTTGTGAAGCAATTAAGTCTCAGTTGCCGGCATGAGAAGACAGACAGATAGGTGCGACGTGCAGAGCAACTCGTCAGAGTCTTCCAAGCAAATGACAACTTTTTATATGTTGTTTTCTTCCAGTTGAGAATTGAGATTGGAAAGATCGTTCACGTACTGATTTTCCTTCTGTGCATTTGTACATGCTGTAGTGGCTTCACGGTTCAAATCACTTGGCGCATACCAATGCGATGTAATGCAGTACCAACTAAGCATTACATCATGGCAGTACTAGAAATGTTGGAGTGTTGATGAAAAAACTGCTCGATTTTCCGTTTCCTTTCCATACGAGTTACGATTTACAAGGCAAGTATAGTTTATAATGGTTGGATTTCAGATGCGTGTAGCAAGTTGAAAAGGAAACTTGACTGTGCATTCGGTTATTATTTAATCAATTTTAAAATGTGCTAACGTCCTCAATTTCATTTTTCGGAGTGACAGATTCAATCAGTTTGAAGTAACGGGGAAAACGAAATCTCATTTGATTATTGAATGGGATTTTGCATACTTTTCCGTCCTCAAGGGAATGAGAAAGGTTTGCAAGGCAAGGATGAGAATGAGAATGACTGGGTGACATTGTCAAAGCGGATGCTCACATCTCAAGCTGGGAGATGGACGGGGCGGCATCAATCTTCCAGACTGACCGGACGTATCTGAATATTTCATACAAAGCTCAGAAATTCGTACAAGACACGAATGGAATTGAGTTCAACTACTACGACGACGAGACAACGTTGTCTTCAAATTCACATGTGCTCCGCTTTACATTTTATACATCCATTTTTTGAGTAACAGAGTAGAAAAACATGCAACTTTCCCCGTTGTACCGTTGCACCATATATAATTTGCAATTTTCTTTCTATACGCATATATTCCAGTTTGTTTGTGCAAAAGTAAAAGCAGTGAACACGAAGAACGTAACGTGTTCTATGGAAAAGTAGGACAAATGTTGTGATATAATACTAAGAAATGAAAATCTGTAATAGTTTCTTTTTCTTGGAATTCTTCTAGAGGTGATTTTCATCTTTGAGTAAAGACGTTCCAGTAGACGTCGCCTTGAGGAAAAGAATCTAAGAGAAAACAAATTTACTCGTATACTGTGCATGGTAAATTGTTCAAAGAATCTTGTCATGTAATGTTATGTTATACATGCTAATATTTTTGTGCCTGACATATGCAAATCTCATGTTGAAATCAGAAACGATCCGTATCATATGATGTCATCATGGAACATGACAGACTCAAACTGTCGCATGGAGACGAACCCTTAAGGCGTGGATTTTAGCAGCAGATAAAGTCCATGTCATGTCATAAGTCATAACACAGCTTCTTAAATTCAATTTATTGTAATGCTAAATAACATTACAAAAATTGAATAAAAAAAGTACTCGCACGTGTCGTCCTTTGAATTTTAAACCGCAGAAATGTGCTTTAGGAGGAGGAACATAAGGGTCATTCAAAAAGATTTCGGCTGGGGTTTTGTTGTGATCTACGACGCAGGTTTAATTGTTCTCATTGTACCCTTTGAGGTTACACTTTCATTGTTATAGGTAAGGGTGCCTCTTTGCCCTCTGTACAAAATCCAGTATCTCTTCCGTACTTTATCATTTTCTATAATATATTAATACAATAAATGATTAAAGGATGGATATATGCATTTATTGATAGCTGAAACTCAAGTACTCTATCAGAAAATGAAGGGGGACTGGCAAAACATCTGTCCAAGGGCCTTCAAATCATAAATACAATGCTCTCGTGTCAGTGTGGCAAAAGGGAAGGTCCAAGGGGCAATTGGCTTGTGCCCTTTTCAATTTGAATCCATTCAAAAGAGTCAAAGGCAAATGCTGTTCTGGACAATAACAGTTGTATTTGACTCGCGCATCCGAGGACGCAACGCTTGAAACCAACCTACGCTTTTAATATTTAACCGTTTTCTTTCTTCCTTCTGCCAGTGCAAAAAATTGGCTCTGGTCGTATAATAGATTATTCTTGTTCATACTGCAAAATACACATTCGCGAGCTCGACATCCGACAGCAGTAATAGAAAAAAATACTACGACGCAATTTCATTGAACTTAACCGTGTCGTCTCATCTATTATGGTCAATGTTGTGCCTCGCTTGCGTAATATAATAATAATGGCATTTGCAAAACATTGGCACATAATACCTTTTGTGTGTGGGTGCGGAGAAGTGCGGACATGAATGCAATGCAGTGAAATTTTGTGACCAACAGTTTAAGTTACCTTACCGGGTATTCCAGCATTTCCATGCAGTTCTTTCGGGTAAATGCTGAAAAAAGGCAAGTTTACGACGTTACCACGAATGGGTATGGGTGTTGGATGGGAATCAACGTGGGAAAGCATGCTCTTACTGTATCTTCAGGCTGAAAAAGTGGTAAAAGGAAAAGGATTCGGCCGAACTTGTGAGCGAACGAGAGTTGGAGCTTGTTGGAGCGTCAGTCTGCTTTTGAAGCCCGGTGGGGTTGGAGTGTTTCGACGTGCCGCTGTGTCATCCACGGTCAAGATTAATTGCCTCAGAAGCTCGTCTTCTTAGCACAACTTGGAAAAATTCTTTCTCTTCAAGTCATTAATAATTTGTTTTGGTGTCTTCATTTTCAAAAGGAGGTGTAGGTGATTGTGCTGTGTAAATTCCGAGCAAAATGAGTTTTGATTTACATTTTGGGAAAAGTTTACATGTGAGTACGTGTAATCGAGTTCAGTGAGAAAGGTTTCGCTGGAGACTTAAAGGAAACAAAGAAAGGCTGAGACGGTTCCATCAATTTTTCCAGGTTAGTTCCAGGCTTTGTTGAACGTTTAGAATTTCAAGGGAAAATAAATTGTGCAGAAATTATTGTTTAAGGAAAAGTTTTTGAGTGAAAATAAAGGAATAAAATGGTTCTAGTAGCAAGTTTTTGGAAGAAGCGTCGTCCCTTTGTTTCAATAGTTTATGCTGTCATGTCTTTTTGTGAACGTCTTTTTCACGTCAGACTTCTTTTTGACATTGTACGTTTTCCGACATTGGTCGCAAGTTGCGGGTTTGCAGGCTCAGTCTCAACAGTTGGACTTTTTTAAAACTTGAAGTTTTGTTGTATTTTGTATTCTGTCACTTTTTTGGTTTCTTTCGTGCCGACGACGACTTTCGGTCTTCGAATAAGTTTTTAAGTCTTTATTTTTCATGAAGAACATTGCCTTCTTCATTTTTTGTGGAGAGACCTTTTCAAAATTCTGCTTCTAACTGTAAATTTTTGTAGGAGACTTTTTGGGGGTAATGTGGGCGTACACAGTTAGTTTTTTGGAGATTTTTTCTCTTGGATACTTTCATTTTGGAAGATTTAAGGAACGGTCTAAGATGTTGACCGCTGCTCGTGCCTTTTTGGCAATTTTTCATTTTTTACTCAAGGAAAGGAGGAAACTTGAGACAAGTGACGAGTGACAAGGCTCATTGTTTTCTACAGTTGCATAATCAGAGTGAAGAGATTTTCAAGTGGATTTAACGGACAAGTAAGACAAGGTCCTTTGAGTCCTCTTTACTTAGTCAGTTTTGTGAGTGTGGCCAAGCGAATAATTATGATAATCACACTTGTCAGCCGAGGAGAACAAATATGCTAATGAGAACCTGGTGTGCACACACTCTTCGTTAATTTATTGTTTGGAAAGGAAGGAAAGGACGGTGAGAAATTGCGGAAACTGTAAGAAGTTGGGTCCATTGTTTCATTAGCTTTGACTGACTTTTAGCTTTTGGTTACGCTTCTACGAGCTCATGTTGGTCGTCCATCTCTCTTTGCTGTATCATTACTAAAGGTTTTAATAACTTAAATTTTATCTTGCATCCTACTAATTTGAATGTATCACTGCTCGTTAAATCAACTCTGCACATCGTAAACTTGCGTAATTTAATGAGGTGTTTACTAAACTACTGAGTGAGAGATTGTTTTTGCCCTTTTTGAAACGAAGTAGGTGTTGTTTAAAATCGTAGTAGATGCATCTTCTGCTGGTTTGTTTGATGAGGTATTACTGTACGATATTATTACTACTTGTTTTATTACAACTGCCGAAGAAAGGTTAAGTACTTAAAAGCGTAGAGAAACTGAGGTGGTTGAAATTGCGTCGTGAAGATGAAGGTAATGAATCATTTGTGTTATGATTTTCAGGAGGAAGAAAGTACAGCGTCTTTGGTTTGAAGCTAACATCCCGAGCGGATTTTTTTGTCCGCCTATAGTTGTGAAAAGTGAGTCAACTCTTCAACATCAACACAAAGAGGTCTTGAACTGCTTTCAGCTGCTTAGAAGTTGGGTTTTCGTCTGGACACTGACGCCTTTTTAGTCTTGGTCGAGTATTTATTTATTCATTTGTGGAGCGCCAGACACCTACGAAAAGAAGAAGCTAGTGTGCTGCATCGTACCACATTCCGGAAGCAGCTTTTTGAAGCTGAAGTAAGCTAAGCAAACATTTGACTGCCAGCCTCTCTGACTCTTGACTTCTGCTTTTCCTGCAGCAGTGTTCGTGGTGTCGTGTGAATAATACAAACGTTTCCGTTCGCCCCAGTGACGGAGTCATCTGTAACGTCAAGCGTGTGTCAGTAGCCTTCGGAAGTTGATGAAAGAAATACTAGCCAAGTTTTTACCGACTGTTAGGCTCTTTCGACTTTTTCCAAAAGGGAAACTTGAGACAAGAAACTGTTACAACGGTGGTATATGTACTATCGTCCTATCGTACTATGAGAAGGAAAAACTTGTGAGTGTGAGTGTCAAAGAAAGTCGCGTGTCTGTCCTCGATGTCTGTCTTAGTGAAAGCAGATGACATTGGAGAAAAGTGAAAGTGTCCCGAGTGACTTGTGCTATATATATTGACTAAGTGGTTACGGACGAGTGTCGTCGAATATAAGAGTGAAAAGACACTTAAAATTAGATTACGGCCAGTAGCCAGCGACAACTCGACGAGTTTGTGTTTTTGGGGGCTTGAATTCAGTGTCCTCAATAAAGTAAAGGCACGAGTGACCTGGTTCATTTTTTTTCGTAAAAACAGTGCTTACCACAATTACAAATTGTAGGGGAGAGAAAGCTTTAATAAAAAAATTAATGATAGCATTAGTGACAATCCTGCCAGGAGCAATACAACTTGTTTTATAATAAGCTTAGGTTTTTTGCGGTGACCCGAAGTGATTTGAGATTAACTATTGGAATGAAAGTCAGAAGCAGAACTCGGAAAAAGTCTCTGGGTCTGCCATTAGTACATGTAGTTTTCCTGATTACCTTTGTCTTCTTCTCATAGTGTGGTTCTGTCGTGAGAGAGTATAATTGGTGATTATAGGATCTCAACTAATGATCAATTATCAAAGGTAGGCAATTGCGACCGGGGTTTCATGACCTGACACAATGGCAGGGAGACGACGACGTCTATTAGATGGAATCTTTGATGACTCCAAATGTGAAATAACACAGGAGAAAAAATCAAGTACTGCAACCAACAACGCTACATTTACTCGCGGAAATGGCAGTGCTTCTTTTTCCCCCAATAGTCCCTCAAATGGTTGTGCTGGATGTGTGGATTCAATTGCTGGGCAACTCAAGAGGATCCCTTCTGATAAAGTGTGCAGTTCCGATCTGTCGACGGGAATAATCAATCCTCGTCAGACTGTTGAACACCAAATTCTTCACTCCTCCATGGCCAGAGTTGGCGCTTGTCAACCAACTTGGACATCTAGACGATTTGTGTCTTTTGTGTGGTTTTGTTCATGTTTCGTGTTCTGGATAACTTCATGTGCTGCACAAGGTAAAAAAATAAAATGAATTCTTTTCATTCAAAAATGGATGCGTTTGTTGTGTCTAGTTATATTGTCGCGTTTTCTATGTAACTCCCGAAACAAAACAATTATTAAGCAATCAAGTCGTTCACAACCTTCATATTCGTATTCTCTAACACGCAAATTCTGTAGGCCAACATAACTATCTTATAATTTTTACCAGGTCAAGGTACATAGATTCATTCTTACATCAATCGTCTATACATGCTTAAATATTGACTTAATTGCTCCAATTTACTGCCTTCTCAGTCATCTACTGTTTCATTATTCAGCCTAACAATTTCACAGTTGTCTACTTCATGATTGTCCGGCAAGTGGCAAGGTAAGTGGCAATGCAAAAATACGCTTGAAATCAATCAATTCTAAACGTTCGTGACGTCAGACGACCATTTCGTTCCCGAGACGGAAATACAGATTGTAATTTTTCTGTTTACAGGAAATGCAAAAAAACTTTTATGCATGCAAAAATATCAGGCTTTTTGTTTACAAAAAAAATATTTTCACCTGGTCTTCCCACGAGAGAAGGAGTTTTGTTATCAGTAGTTGAGATCTAAAAACACAGTTTACATTTTGTATAAGCTCCTAGTAGTTTTTCGAGCGGATTATTATTTACGTTGTCGTTACTCAACCGAAAAAGCCATATGTCAAATGCCAAATCTAAAAAATACAGGGGAAACAAAAAATGAAGAATTTCTTACTTCTTTCAAACAAGCTGGTTTCGGCGCACATAATAAAGGGCACAGACAAATACGCTGTGCTGGTGTAAAGTCGTCTACTCACGACTGAAATAATTTCATCACTGCATTTTGAGTGGCATTTTGACAGGAGGTCCTATTCAGACAGTGAGAATTCCGGGTGTTCACGTTTGAAAGCGATACTATAACCATTATGCTCTGCTCCTGGCTTTCAGTAGATAAGGTGTGCATTATAAGAATGCGTTTCTGTGATTATAGGCATTTTGAAAGTCTTTGTCACTGCTTACTGCCGCAACTCATAAGGCTTTTCAGTGGAGAGGGTGACAGTCACAAACACAGCACAGCACCAACCTTTTCCCATTGTCGGTGCATGGGTGTGAGAAACCCGGACAGAGCAGTGTGACGAATGATTAAAGAGAAGAGGTGGTGCTGTATGTGGGTTGTGTGGAACATTCTCTCGTTGTGGCTGTGTGACATGACGAGATGACGACGACAAATCCGCAGACAACGGATACCATTGTACAATCCTATTATGTGCTTATTACATTACGTAGTTGGCACGCTGTTGGCACCGTGTGCTCCTTTTGAGTCGGGCAATGTGGAAACATTCACTTGACTTCAAAAATTATTATATCCTTTGAATGTGACGCTTTAAAATTGTTCTACTACTTTATTTTTTCTGTGACGACGCAGACACAACATTTTGAACTAAAAGAACCGATGATGACTGTTTTGATAATTTTGTTAATTTTCTCATTTGAGTTTAGTGGAACACAGAACACTACCAATTTTCGAGACACAATTCGACTGCGTGGTAACATTACGTAAATGTAATAGGCAGTTTTTAAATTAAGTAAAGTATAATTGGAATACATGTGTTAGACTTGATTACTTTTTTTCATTATGTCAAGAAGTAGCTTGAGTAAAGATTTTCTTGAGAAGTCATTTCTAAGAAATCATGGAAGGAAAAGGGCTTCAAGATGAATGTTGGTGGCGTGAGTCTGCAAGAATTTTTGTGTGAAGAGTTAAGATGTGCAAGGCGGAAGAAATGAAGATGACTTGAGCTTAGTTTGACGCTACGTATATGTGACTCAAAAATGAACTCGGCCTGCTGCTCTCACATGAAAAATTAATGTGAAGATGAGAACAGGGAAAGATGTTTGCCACAGTTGCTGCAAAGAACACACGTGAACGAGTGAGCATGTTTACCTTGCGCCAACATGCTCAAGTACCCCTGCCATGATTATCTTTGCATGTTTCAAAGAAAGTAATTTTGGCTCATGAAAATGCTCTCTGTGAAACTGAACTCCTAAACTACAACCTGGACCAACCAAAATTAACAGCTCCGTTTCGAAATCCATGACACCATCGTACATGCAAAAAATATTAGAATTGAGCTGACTCTTTATTTGGTTTCGTTTTTTCGGTCTTGTTAACCTATATAGTTTTACAACTCATGTGTCTTCCGCCGTTATTCATTGTGCTACTTTCACGAGAAAATGTGTAGCTTTTTCCTAGAGATAGAAAAGATTTATTCAGAACTCCATTTTTTTCGGGTTTTCATTTTTTCACGGCATTTTGGTTCCCCTTGAAGCCTGGAAAACAGTCGTCGATGGAAGTAACGTGTAAGAACTTTCGTTGCTTAATATCTCCTTTCTGGTTGATGACGTTGAGCGCAATAGTAAAGCTTTCTAGTGAGTTTCGTTCAGTTCCGAGATTCTTTTCTGCATTCACAGAGCCTTGCACAGTGCATACATAATAGTAGTATCTCTAAACTGCCCGTTTTCTTTGGATGAAGGTTGGACTAACTGCGAGAGAAAGGGGATAAAAATTACGTTTATAATGATTCACATGGGTTCTGTAAGCATTATGATAAGAAGGAAGTAGGGGCCTCGAAATTTCCCCATATTTCCCTTGGGATAGCGCGTTGGAAAGGAGGAAACTCGTACGCACTGAAAACTGACGGCTTCAGTCCGAATGATATTTTGCTGCTCGTCTTTACACATCTTTGGATGTTTTGCACACTCTCAGAGTGAGCGAGTGGGATAAAGGAAGCTTGAGCCGGCAATGCAATTTTGTCTTTTTTCTTCACTTATATGACGTCAAGTGTAAGTCCGAATTCTTTTCACTGAGAGCTGATTTAAATGTGAATTTCCATTGTCAATGATTTTGTCAGCTATGCTCTCCAGTGTAAACCCTTAAGGTCCCATTTCTTATTGCAATGTATTCTTCATAAAGATCCCAGTTAACTAATTAATGATTCATCTAACGGTTCATTTGTTATTTAAATGGGGCTGTATGAAAATTGACTGTAGCTTACTAAATAATGGCAAGTAAATGTAAATTTGGAAAATTCACAAATGTATCTAACACAATATACATACACGGGAAACGTAAGTCGAGAATATTAAATTTTTTCTTTGCTTTTTGGAAAACGAAGTATTTGCAAAGGTGGATAAAGCTAGCCTCTTTTTTGAAGTGGCTTACGTCGTCTTGTGTTAGCTTAAAGGAATTTTCCAAGTTTTGGTTGGAAAGTGAGTGCCTTCTCCTGCAGGTGACTTATGCAATAATAGGATTTTGTCAAGGCAGAATAGATTTAGAGAGGATGGAGCGCAGAAAATGTAGGACAAATTCGTATAAAAGGTTCATGTCTTGTGAAATTCGGGGCGAGTGTCCTGTGTCGTATTCCTTTTCACAGTCATCACTTTTAAGATGAGATGCGATTTGACGTTTGATTTCTTACTTAAGAGCCGAGGCGGGCTTGTGTTGCTCAACGAAAACGTCCCGGATGAGAGTGCCGACGGAAATGGCAAGTTTTGGAATTGGGTCTTCCTTACAGGTTTGCGACGCTATTGAATTTTCTCTAAAAGCGTGAAAGCTCATTCTGTCATTCTTTTTTACGTGTTTCATCTAACATGCGTTTGTGTAAAAATTTTAACGTATTTTTAGACTTTTGACTTTTTGGCGTAATCTAATTGTTTTATTTGCAAACCTTGTGCAAAGCCCAGCAAACTATTGATTTTAGAATTTGACATTCCTGCGTGCATTTGCACAAATTCTGAAAGTTGCTCTTTAATACAAGAATATTTGCATTCTCCAAACTGCTCCAAAGGTAAAGTGTCGGAGGTTTCAAGATGACGAAACTCGTGAGTGCGCAGAACCTTCCTTGTTGTGTGGTTGACATTGACAGTCACTTCCTTTCTCGCGGTCCGATGCAAAGTTACAGTATTTAAAGTGATATCCGGTTATTGATTCATTCATTCGTTTGACGAATGCAACCAGCAAGTTTAAAACGGATGTTATTCTGCGGTTGCAACACGAAATTATTGTTATTTTGAAAAAACGTATTTGAGATTTGAGACATTAGCCAAGTCAAGAACTTAGACCACGTTTTGACTGTCATGTCGATGCTGATATTGGAATAAGGATTTCATGCTGTGTCTAAGCTAGCTGGAGGAGGTTGAATGTTACATGCACGCAAGAAAGTCGATTAGTGAAAGTGCTGAATAATGGCAAGTGGCTATGACTGCTTTATGCCAAAGCTTAACCTATTGTTTGCATACACATTAAATTATATTACAGTTCTAACCAGCGCTGTGGGGACGCAATTGAATTTCCGTTCACATGAGCATCCCGAAATGAAACCCTAAGTTCATTTAGGTCAATGTCTTTTGACACGAAAGCGGGTCTGTCTCACCGTTACCAACCACAAGTCTGGAAAGCAATCCTTTGACATTTGTAATGTAGAAAAATTGTGTACAATCTTCATTCCTTTGCCTTATTGTGGTTCTTCGTATTGTACTGCGGTGGGTTGGATTTCGTACATTGCTAGTGTCAGTTCAATGGGTTGTTGCTTTTGTTGGGAGCTCTCACTTGAATGAAAGGACCAGTACTTGAAACTGAGAATTGGGTTTAAAATCATGGGATATAGTAAAGGAGTTGTGTGTAACTGCGGTACAGTGTGATTGTGTGGTGCATAGAACCATGTGCTTGCGATCTCACAAAATACGGCTCCTTATTTGCTCTCACACGACTTGGACATGCAGTGGAAAAGGGGGAAGCACTTAAAAATATTGAACCGAGGATCTCTTATGACTCAGTGGAAGACGATTTGATGAAGTGCGGGCACGCGATGGCATAAAAAAAGGAAAATTAAGAACAAACGAAATCCTCGTCGTTCAATGCATCTGCCACCGTAAACAGACAGCAGAATTTTGTAAGGATGCTTCATTTTATAATTGTAGTGCACCTCCAATTACTATTAAGTTTTTTTAAAATTGAAAAGATCTAAAAGTACGGTGAAAGCCATGTTGGCTAACATTCCTCGATATCATGGTTTAGACTGCAGTACGCTGGCACTATGCAAAATGTTGTTTTTTGCATGCTCCGTTAAACTAGAGACACGGTAATTACAGCCTTAGATTTTTCAGCTTTTGTGTGAAGTGTTGTTGCATCGGTCCAATGTAATCCGTCATATCTAATGTCATACATGAATGAACCAACCGGATGTGCTTTCAACGCTGTGTTTAATTTGACTTCGGATGCCAATCGTATTTGTTTGGATGGAAAGGAAAAGGAGAATGGTGCGATGTTTTTTAAGAGCAGGTAGTACGTTAAATCATATAATGTAGCTCAAAGGAAGACGAACTGCATTTTCCATAGCATGTCATTTTCGTTGTTTTGTTTGTTGAGTAATCAACTTGACACGTGTTGAAACATGCAGACATCAATGATACGACTGCGACAAAAGGTGTGTCTGTAGCAGACACGCACGAGCCGACAGCATTACAGCTTTTAAAGAATAACACGTTCTTGCAAACGTTTCATTAAATGTTTAGTGTGATGTGATGGTGGATATATAGTTCAACCTATTTTAGTGGAATTTTTCTTCAATTTACCGAAACCTGTTAAAATTACTTGAATTGAGATATATTGTTTCGGAGAAATCAAACGAGTTTTTGGAATGCATCCGAGTCCTATGGGATTCATTAGAATGGACTTACCACTTATATAAATAATTACATCTCAGTAAGAGCGCTTTCTTTTTAAAATAGGAAATGTATTAAATTTTTTATGTGTTGCACTGGATTCCGACTGTGTATTGGATCTTAAACTTATCGTACAAGGAACATTGCATTATGGGTATGGGTGATATGACATCCTAGTTACGCATGTAATTTCTCTGGGTTTCACACGGTTCCAAAAAGATTTACGAGGAGAGTTTAACTCTCCGGAGACCACCAGGTAGCTGTTGTCGGTTGTGGAGGTGAATTATGACTGCATTACTGAATAGTATTCTGCCGTTTGAAGTGAATCTCTTTTTCAACCTTTCCATGTTTCCATTGTTTAGTACATCAGTTGAGGAAAACGAACGGGATTGGTCTTTACTTCTGAAAAACAGGAATAAGAAGTTGAATGCTAATTAATACTACATACATGTACTGTAATACGTTTGACTTTCTGCTTTTTTCGGATCTTGTTCTATGTGTGAGTTTAAAAATTAACCAAAATGTGAAAATGTTTAATAATGGTTACTGTCCTAATTTAACTTACGTTTCGCAGCATTTGCGATTCTCCTTCTGCACTTGGAGTGTTTCTAATGAAAACAGATTCCGTTAAGATTTTCGGAGAATCCAGCTCACATTTTACATAAAAGTAATCATTTTTCACTTTTCCTCGGCAAAAAGACTTTTTGTGAACGAAGTAGCGGAAGCATAAGTGTGCAGACTTTCGCACGTCTGCACCTTTTTTAAAAGTGTATTTGGCGAGAACAAGTGACAAAGTGGGTATTGACACCATTCTGAACTCATTCTGTCGTCATGTGGAGCTCTTATGGGTTTCAGCTGCGCTTACCGTCTTCCTCTCGTGTTAAGCACCCCATTAGCATAACGTATTCTATAAAGCCTCATATATTTTGTCGTCGGAACCTCGGAACTAACATATTGTCACAAATATTGTGGAAGAGCTTGCCAGAACGAAACCTTCTGAAAGGGTCCCTCGAGTGTTCCGCTTCGTTCTTTGGTATGTTTCCCTGTACTTATGATCGTTCTAAACAGACTCTTCTTTAAAGTTAATTGAAACTGTTCGTTTACCAGTGGGTTTCTTCTCTCACGGTGGCTTGCAAGTGCGATAATAATGAAAGAAATAAACTGTTGGTAATGTTCAGCATTTCACATGTTCCAGGACAATGTTCACCTTTACTTTAGTTTACACAATTTTGGAATGCTGCTATTAAATTAATGTCACTCGAGTTTGTGGATCTTGTCTGTTTTGTCTTCAGTTGAGTGTGTAGAACTGCATAGAATTTGATAAATGCAGCATAATAAATGCAAAGCGAGGTGGATTCTTTCTGCCACTTCTAATAACAGCTTAAAAGCGATGTTATGTTCTGCAATCATATTCTTTTTCATTGTATTCAGAACCAGGATTAAAAGCTGACAGCCTATCCAAAAGGCATTCATGGTTCCTTTCAGCGTTTCAACTACCAATATCCATCGTGACAAAGACGCTTTGCCTAAGAGCATTTGATGTGCGGGATTTTTGTGTCCTCAAAAGACAATTTTAAACATTCCATCTTCTCTTCCGTTCCTTAAAATTGAGCATCCCGTCCCTGAAATAATGGAAATCTTCGGCATTTGTGATATTATGATGGAAGTGTAATGCGTCTCCCTGTCTAATGCATTGATGGTATTCTAAAGTGTCAGTTTATCTTTTGGCAGCAGGTAATGCGTTCCTTTGTACACACACGGATTTTGTAGCTTTTCACGTCCGCTTGCATTTGAGACATGCCACCCTCAGTCTTTATGAGGTAGCGTCAGTCAAGCTGACGATATTGACATTGATATTGCTTGTAGTAGGAGTAAATAACCACGACATAATATTGGAATTACCAGTTTTTACAGTAGGTACTTTATTAAACTCACTGATTACTGATTAGCTGATTACCTAACGTATATAATTAAGTACATAGATCTAATTTATTACAAATTGTGCACTGCAGGCAGAATTTTAAGTGTCGGCCAAGTTACAAAAAGTCCGCATCCCAACATCCCAAGTAATTGATTTTTAAGGGAGGGTGGTGATTTCTTGCGTGCTCAACCCGGTCACGCTGCTGTATCTAACGTGTAAGTCAGTTTGGCTCAAGTTTGTCTGAGTTGTGAATGAAGACCACGGCGTGAGCTTGCAAAAACGGCAAGCGACTATCCATTAGCCTAACTTTAGATTCCGAGTAAAGGAACCTTTACGAAGTGAAATCAAATCTTTCTTGGCCTCGTTGTGGAAAGAATCTATAAATCTAACTGGGATTTCTGCTACTCCTGCTCTACTCTACTTTATGTCTCCTCAGTATTCAATTCAGCTAACGTTTTTTGGCCAAGGAATTATCTATTGCTCCACAGCAGTTGTGGTTGTGGTTGTGCTAGAGCAAAGAAAACACTAGTAGAAAGTTGGAACTTTGCAGATGGACAGCTTAGAGAAAGGTTCAGGATGTTCGTGTTGCTCCTTAGCTACTTACCTACTTACCACGTTTTTACTTCTTTTGCTGTGGAGAAAGGAAAATGCAAGCGGGGCACTTTGTGTCCGTGTTCGAAAAAATACGTGAGTTACTACGTCTGTACTATTCACAGTAGCACATTACTGGATGGTATAGGGCAAGTAGCGATATAGGATTGCGAGTTTCGTACAAATAAGGTCATTTTGAGAGAGCAAAATGGAAGTGGTGCCATAGTGTGGTTGTAACTTTTGCTATTAGTGACTTCCATGAGTACAACGGTTGGCGGGAAACTAGTAGCCGTAATTCGTGACGAGTCGTGGGTGCACCTCCTCCATGTCACAGTTGATTTCGTGGGACGCGATGTCTAACGACTCGATTTCTTTGGCGTGTGTGGCTTTCCTTTTTCCCTGTCAAAGAGGTCTTTAGTTGTCCTTAAGTCGGTAATCTTGGAATTGGGGGAGAGAAACTTCCCTTTTAATTTCATGGCGCCCTGTCATCCAGTCCCATCTATTTCTATTCACCACTTCAAGCTTCTCTCCGCAGGCTCAGCAGCTTTCTTTTCGCAGGTATCCTAAATCCTCTTGTGTGCTTTACTACTTTTTTCAGGGCTTCTCTTTCCTGTAATTTATTGACCCAAGGATCGCTCGACGAACGAAGAATAGTAATGCAATGAGCCAAGTGAAAAGTAAGGTTCTTCGGGGCCAAAACATTCTGGTGTAATATAGGACCAGGAACCTTGGAGCAAAACGATGGACGCTTATGCCCTTCTTTTTCTACTTTTCTTACGACTACTTGCATTCACCCAGGATTATTTATGTCTAACCTCTACCAAAGGAGGCAAGCTGGCGAGGGCAATCTTTGATGTTCCTTCTTATTTCCTTTATGCATCTTCTTGCTTAAAGTTTAACTCTTCTGCAGTTCAACAACATTAGTTTGCTCATCATCTCGTTATAAAGGCACAAAAGTTCTTAACCCTTTCCTCCTCCGTCGTTATGTATAGTGGAATACAAAAAAGTGCTTTTCTGTCCTATTTTCGTATATACTGGCAGTACTGCACACTTATATCTCCATCACTTCTCACAACATACCTGAAATGTTTATACCCTCTTCATTGTATAGTAGTCTGGAAAAGAGGCGTTTATCCTCAACCCTTCATTCACTGCGTGAATATCCCCGTTTGCATCTCTCTTCAAGATACTACGGGTAGACCTGACCTGACTACTTTTTCTATTAAATTGTACGAGATGAAAATTGTGAAATAATGTGTATGGAACCCCTTAACTTTCCTAATAATAGGTGAAGGTAGCACGGCGTGAGCAAGCTATCTGTTCTTGATCACGGCTCACTGGATGCATAATGGGACAGAGAGCTTTAAAAAGTCATGTTCTACATGTAACACTTGCATGGGCAAGACGAGACTCCCTGCTGACGACAAAATAAGAAATCCTCTAGGAAAAATAGTCTGAGAGCCAAAGACCACGGGTATGTGTCAATGGTGAAATTAATTTGTCATGGAGCGTCGGGTCTCTGAAAAGGTCTAAAGATCTCTGCTTTGTGTACCTTTACCGTGTAACGTCTTGGTTCACTGAGCCGCCCTCGCTGCTCCGTCCGGGTTGAATATTGTATGTTGGGACTTTTGGACGTGGACAAAGTAATGGTATTGTTATTGGGCACTAGTTTCAATGCATTTGTGGGCCAACTTGTGTCAAAGCGAAGTGTACGAGGAATTACGACATAGACACTTTTTAAGTCTGAGAGTAAAAGCAAAGTCACAACACGAGATTCTTACGACAGTCGTACAGATTGTTTTCCATTCTTGTGTATTTTTAGACGTTTTGAACCCGTCGGCGTCGGCAGCTGTGATTGTAACAAGGCATTTTTGGGTGTCTGACTGTTGCTTTCTGGAAGATTCCTTTGTGCTTCTTTGCTGCCTTCGTCGTTCTTCATTTGAATCCTGTAAAATTAAAGTGATTTCCAGTCAAGTGAAAGGATACTATTACCTCCGTTGAAGCAAGCTTGGTTGGACATTTCAAATGCTTATTTTTTTGTATCTAATTCACGTTCATCCAAAATGCAAATGAACTAGAACTTATACGCTCTTGTATGGTTAGCGTTGTATTGGTATGCACATTAAACAACTAATTCATGTTTCACAAGAAATACAATGCAGAAACTTCGACAAATTCTCTTACCGGAGGTCTCTATCAAGTTCATTCTTTTCTCGTCCCGTTTTTGGATGTTTTCCATTTTTCGAAGCAGCTAAGCCTATCCCTGAAATCTCGGAATGCGTTTCTGTTTAATGTCAAACACGAAGGGAGACGTGAAGCATTTTTGACAATTTCTCATTCCAACTTGCCCTTATTCACACCTGGATTTCTATCCTATACAATGGTTTCTTTTTCCCTAAATAATTTTCGAATTGCGAATTTAATTTAATATGGAACGACGTAAGCAATTTATAACGACGTGCAAAGGGAACGTAGGTGTGTGCGTTGGTGATAGAAGTTAAAGCATTCGTTCATTTCAACACACGAGTATACTTTCTCTAGAGTATTCTAATGCATAAATATTGCAATACGTCTAAAAAGTTACAGTTTTATATTTGTCAATAGTGGTACTAAAGACCAAATGAACGGGTTTTACTTTCACTTTTGTTTTTCTTGTCATTTTTGTTGTCCGTAGTAAAATCAGTCATGCTTTACTTTAACTTCTGGGTATTTTCCGAGTGCTTGTTTGATAATAAAGCATATTCTAGTGGTTGTTCGCCGTAGTCGATACATTTATAAGTGTATTTTGGGGGCAAGCTAGCGTCATTGTTGACAGTTGAAATGTGGGCTGACTGAGTTGACTACACCAAATAAACGTGGGTGAATGATTCTGCAGTGTTTGTTGAGCACTATGGCATGGGATGGCGAAATATACGGTTTGCTTCATTGCAGAAAACATTAGAGCAATCTGCAGGTTTGCGGCTGAAATCGTTCCGCTATTGCCGTCCTTGCGTGTCATTCGATTTACTTTACGTGGCCATCACGACTACATTTACAACGCCATCAAGTCCACTTTACACACGGGGCATAGTTTTGATGTCAGTCTTACTACTACTACTAGCTTTTAGTGAAAGAGAGTTTTGATATATTTCAGACTTGGATATTGTTCTAGGTGGAAATAACCCATAAAACGCATTAAGCACCGAGTGCGTACTTATCCTTTACGGAAAAAGATTCCTTTTCTCAAGCTTCACTGATGAAATCAAATCCCGTTTGTTTGCTCTCTGCTCACTTCTTTCTCTTCAGTTGCCACTGTATCAAGCTCACTTAAACCTTTTACCGTCTCACACATATCGGGTTCTCAAATAAAGCCTATAATATGGACCCCTTTTCTGTTTACGGAACAAAAAATATAGTGGAATATAATAAAAATGCAGTAAACACCATTCAAGAGCGAAAGGAAGTTGAGAGGATTATGGCTCGTGAGATGATGTATCTTCTTGAAGCTGTACACTTCGTGAGTTCATAACCGAAAGGAAATTATTGAGCTTATTGAGCCTTCGTATGGCATGTGGCTATAAATTACCAAAAGCCAACATCTTCTACTACCATTTCTTTCAAAGTCTATTCATCTTTGTCAGATAATGACTGTGCAATAATAATTAGGAGGAGCCAACGCTACAAGTATAATTAGGAAGGCGTAAATTGATTTCTTGAGTGGCTCCTTTGGGACTTATGATTCCTTGAGGATTGAATGTCTCGCCTGGTC
The DNA here is from genome assembly GCA_019776145.1 of Harlomillsia oculata. NCBI lineage: Eukaryota > Metazoa > Arthropoda > Collembola > Entomobryomorpha > Oncopoduridae > Harlomillsia > Harlomillsia oculata. Next base: position 6,895 of record JABASF010000083.1, on the reverse strand, counting down.
CTCAGCTTAGGTTTAAGGTATGAGACAGTGCAGATTCCGTTCCATTTCATGTCACTCGATTATACTAACCATGCAATTTAGTTTAGACAGAATGAACATGCAAATTACGGAGGAGTGTGCGGCTGATGGTAGTGGTAGTAGGACTTTTGATATTATCCTCTGATAATGTTAATAAGGACGGGGAGAGACAAGTTTTGTACTTGTGGCACTTTGTTCATGTTTCATTTGAGTATCTTCTCTCATTGCTCCCAGGTTGAAGTTGTGGAGTTAACAAGTCAGGCAAAGGATCAGTTTGAACTTCTCTCCTTTTTCCGTGTGGGTTGTTCTAGCCCTTTCAACTTGCTGGCATGCTGATGAGAATGTGAATACGTGAGTAGACAAGCAGTCTAGTTATGAATATGGATGACTGCATGATTCGACAGAGTGCTCATACTGCGGTGACTGACTTGGGCAAATAAAGCTAGTTTGCTCAGATAGCATGCGGTACTGGGATTCATTCTTCTTACTATCTATAACCCGTGTATAAAATTAAGTTTACTAGTCTTCACTCGTCATTCTCCTTCGGCAATGTGGTAGCACGGTGGCCCTCGCCTTTTCCAGGCACTTCCTTTAGCCTTAAATCACTATTGATGAATGAATCCAGGTCTTGAAGGTAAGCAGAATGCGGGATAACATCTTGTTATCTTCCACTATTAAAATCTCATAAACTTCGTCTTTTGCTGCTTCATTCTCTTTGAAGGTTTCAACTGGGCCGGCGGTTTTCAGATTATTGCAAAATTCAAGCCAAAAGTCGAAAATTTGAGAAAATTGAGTGAACGAGCTTGGCTTGTACAATTTTTCATGAAATATCAATCTTCTACGTATTGAAATTGGAAATCAGGAACTAAAAAGCAGTTCTTGGTTTAAACATGATGCACCTTGACCTTTGGCTTTGAGGATACTTCTGCATTTCACATATGAACAGGATAATAAAGAGGTTCTGTAATATTGCCGTGATCCTCGTTGCCTGCTGGATTCATGAATCCGGCACACCACCACCGTCAGTCACAATAAACTGCACTTTGCATGTTGAAGTGCAATTGTCGTAATAGTGTAATAGCCATAACTGCCACAATCATCGTCCAAGTTTTCCTCCTGAAGCAATTTGCATGCGAAATGACAGTTGAGCAGAGAAAGGGAAGTTAGAAGCTGTGAAATGAATACCGTGGTTTTATGCTCCTTGCGTTTTCTTAGAATTTTTGTAAAAATTCAGAATATGCAGTACAGTCTGTGTACAACCCTTTTTTTACTTCTCCACAGATAATGTTGGCTTGAAATCTGTGTTAGTAGTTCAGTAAGCGCAGGACTCGACGCTTTTGTGCCCTGATTACGAACTTATGGATTTTGGAATATAGAAAGGTTATGGTAATGAAATACTAAATTAGTAAAGGAGAAATAGGGAAGTTAGAAGCTGTGAAATGAATACCGTGGTTTTATGCTCCTTGCGTTTTCCTAGAATTTTTGTAAAAATTCAGAATACACAGTACAGTCTGTGTACAACCCTTTTTTACTTCTCCACAGATAATGTTGGCTTGAAATCTGTGTTAGTGGTTCCGTGAGCGCAGAACTCGACGCTTTTGTGCTCTGATTACGAACTTATGGATTTTGGAATATAGAAAGGTTATGGTTAATGAAATACTAAATTAGTAAAGGAGAAAGTACGTATTACATGAAGCTAAAGGGTACAGAAGTGATAGGGGCATATAAGGGTGTTTTGCAGCATAATTCGTACATGATATTATATGAATGTATAGTGTAATAATTATTCCTTTTCTTTGGTGTAGCGCCTTAGAGTCGCTCGCAGTGATTGATGGAGATGAAAAGCTGCTCACGCAGTCTTCTAAAGTTTGTTTTTATGTGATTACGTAGTTTCAACTCTGTTATTATTTATTACCAGTCAGATTTGACGTCTCATGTGACACAAATAGCGGTAGAGGCCGTAGAGGACCATGCGAATGCGAATGGTTTAATGCGTGCCCTTCACGGAAGTTGCGACTCAAGTGGGTTTGTATGTAAGCATTAGGCAATTTCAATACCAGTAAAACTATTTTTACATGCAAGCAACGAAACGGGTGATTGACGTTGATGATTGTACTGAATGAGTGGCCAAGGCGAGTGTGGGATGCCCTGATGCCCACCAACTAGGAAGATGCGTTACCGCTGAAAAATTTGTGTTTTATCTTCACTACTCCATGCTGGGTCGTCAACTCGTCGTTGATATGTCGTTAATAACAATTCAGTTTAAATGGTGGTGATTTGTGATGTTTTGTGCCGACCGTTCGTTCATCATCATCATTTACACAAAATTGTTTTCTGATATTGATTGATTTATGACAATAAAAACAGGTAATATCAACTTTTTACTACAAATTCAATTAAAATGTGACAATGAGGAATCAACTAGTCAACAGTACGAGAATTCAATTATGTAGAAACCAAAACCAAGTGTCATAACTGTTATCAAATTTTAGCATCTGCATTTGACTTCTGTGTTCCGCTCAGAGTGTAGTCTGAAGAGTAGTGAACTAGAAAATTGAAAACTATAAGTTACGATCTGCTTTTGAAGTGAATAGTCTTTGTCACATACAAAGAGGTTTGACATTTCTGTTCGGAAGTATCCTTGTTGTTGACATCTGGTTTTGACCTCGTATGAATCTTGAGGATGAACTACTGTAAGGTTACGAATTTGTATTGGTAGGAAAGTATACTCAAGTAGTATAAAGATGTGCATAGATAGAGACGGTGTATGTGAAAGATGACGCAGGACGAACCGATTTCGTGTGGTCTTCTTATGCAACGAAGAACTAAGAGTTTACCTGGTTTACGTGAAAACACAGACTGGAAAGAACGTATCGAATGCAAAAATAGGCATCCCTTTCTTCTTGAAGCGGAAATACGTTCCAGAGGTCTTTTAGTGTTAGCTTAAATGGGAAGTTGACTTTGTTCTGACAAAGAGAGTTGTTGAAAGGTTAAGAAAAGCATACAAAACGTATGGACAGCATGGAATTGGTGTTTAGATCTTACGGAAGCTATATACTTTATAGTTCTATTAAAATACACAATATATATATAATCAATAAACGACTTCACATTTTGTTTCCTTTCGCGTGCCTCTGCAAGTTTTTTGCATGAGTTTTGCTAGAGTGTACTGAAGTGGTTTAATGCTACACATGAAATCTTGTTAATGCTTTTTTTGCTTCAACGAAGTGAGTGTGAGTAAGTTTTATTTTTCGGTGGGAAACGCAGGAGCGAAAAAACGGGTATTTTTGCACCCATGAAACGTCAGGAAAGGAACAAACCTATTTTGCTTACAAATCTGATGAGATACGAGTCAAGTACATGGGAGAGGCCGTGCGGCCGTGAGAACAGGCGTAATAATGCAAAATTGTTGGTTTGGTGATTTTGCATGAGGCACAAAAGTCCCTTATGACCAACCATAACGTGCAGGTTAGGCCAGAATGTGTTATTATTTGCTCATTCTGCTTCCTTTTCGCCTATATTAAACGCGAATGCAGCGAGTGAGTTTGTTGCATTGAGAGCTCTTAAAGCACACACACATACTCGTACTCATGCTCATACACATGAACAAATGTGTCTAACTTTTCGGGGTGACTGTGTATGACTTATAGCACAGGACCATAATAGAATCCAAAGTGTACCATTACATACGCCAAAAACCGAGAGAAGATTTGCAATGCAAAGCAGCTCTTGCTGTTCCCTCGGTTGCCCGGCGTCATCTGCAATATGCGAATTTATTCTTTTGTGAATTCAAGTGTCGTATACATAATAATAGTGGAGAGCGCACAGGAAATGGAAAGACGTATGTGAACTTACTACTGTATCGTCCATGGGAGAGACGGAGAGACCCTTATGATATAATGTAGTTTGCCATTTCGATGTTACTTTAACGTACGAAATGTTCTTTGGATGACTTTCACAGCGGCAACGGATGTGAGCAAAAGTGAAATGTCTAGCTCTCCCCAACATAGAGCCTCAAAGCTTGCACTGGTTCAATTTCAGTCCTCCAGTCCCGTTTTTCTTGCGACACTGCATCAAAATGTACATGCAAAAAATTTAGTACGGAATAAAATGCTTATTTAAGTACGATGTGGTAGCCGGGAAATAAGCGAAAATTAATTTTAGAAGTCATTTTCAGTTTCCTGGGGCCACTTTGGGATATAGATTGTTTTCAAAAAATTTATTACTAGTAAGAATTGTAATCGTAAAATGCAAGGCGATTTGAAGACGGTTTCCGTGCTTTGGTAAGGGACAAAGTGGGTTCTGAGCTTGGAATTTTAATACTTTGAGTAGACTATTTAACTGCGTTACGTTAATTACTAGGATTTGGACGATTTGGTCGCAAATTTTGGTTTTCAAACAAAAAAAGTTGAGTTTGCAAAGTTTCTTTAGGTTTGAGAGCCAACGGCACTGGTAGATAGTCTGAGAAAGCAGACACGCAAAGTAGATTAGGTTAGCTTCCAGAGAAGACGAAGAGACTCGCATTTATTAAAACCGGAACTTGGAGTTACAAGGACAAATGTGGACGCACCGAGTTCATTTCGTGAATACGTAGGGTAACTTGGGTTGTTACGCGTTCCTCCGGTTCTTCGAGAGTACCCCATAGTTAATTTAGAATATAATGTGAAATGACCCAAGCTGTTATTTTATTTGAGTGCCGTCAAGGGTTTAATTGCTCTGCTGCAAAATGAAGTAATGGCATTGCGGCACAAAACCTAAAATGAACTGGAGTAACTCGTCCAAAAACTAACAATACTTAGTCGTCATAACTTTCGGCTTGGTGTGTTATGTGATGGTTGGCTGAGTATGCTTTTACTGTACCTCCGCTTACTTATTCACCGAATACTTGAGATCTCATGGAAAATGTGGAACAAGAAAGAAGCAAACGGGACAAAACTATAGTAGGAAGGAAATGGAATGAAATTTCCACGTTGAGTTGTTGAGAAATTTATGAATTTCACTTGAAGTATGGCCATGGCATTGTTTATGACGGACTTTTACGAGCAAAACCCTATTCGTGCTTACCATTCTGTACGAGTTGTTGATGAAGTGAAAGTTTCTTCGGCTATAAACCCGTCGGACCGAAAAGACCTCGCAACGGGTTAATATTAATATGTGTTTGTTACCGCTTTTTATTAAATTCTCATAAGGAAGAAAACGCCTTTAAGTGCATAACGAAGTTTTTCCTTCCCATCGCCCCAAATATGGATTGTACTTTGTACTCCCTTGTTTTATCACACTACAGAATGTACAGAGTTTGTAAGCACGTGAGGGAATTATTAGTTCGTAGTCATATTAAAAACTTGGAGATAAATTGACGCATTGAGACTTGAGACTGGTAAGAAAGTAAGAATATATTGTCATCTTAACAACACCAGAATACACTTTTTGTACCCCGGGTTTCGCTATATGATAGTCCATACACACTTTTTCCCAAGTTAGCGTATCGTTGATGACGTGAAATCGTAAAATAATCGTGATTGTGTGCGACTCATTAAAATTCCAGCAGGAACGCGCAAACAGGGAACAAACTACTAAAAGCGAAATGAGCTAAAGTCAATGGCATCCTGTTTAATTTAATTCATTATCCCTTTCTGCGTTGCACATTTTTATGACATGTGGAACGTAAAGTGCAATATGTGTTTATGAATTTTTTCATTTTATGATTTTTCGTTATTTTCGGATATTTGCTTTGTACAAGTCATTGAGTTCAACTCTCCAGTTTTCTACCCGCCCCTTCTAGTCGTAATGTCGTAAACCTTTATAGGGTTTCCGGACCGTTTTAGAGGTAAAAAGAACTTTAGCAAAAAGGTTGGATCACGAGTACAAACATAACTGAAAAGGGTTTGTCAGCAAAAACATTATTGCATTTTTCTCTACTGCTCTGAATCAATGACTGGTTAAGCTCAACACCATGAGAAGAACAGATTACTGCGTATTTTGCTCTGTTTTTGTACAACGGGAAGAGAAATTAAAAAACTGTAAAGCGATATGATATAATGATATGATTGCATTGCAGTATATTTACACAATTTCAAATTTTCTCGTTAAAAATGAGATCTTGTGGAAGCATTAAGGCGTGAAATTAGAACAAAAATGAATCGTCGACTTCTCACTATGAAGTGTCATTTTGTACTTCCGTCCTCGGAATCTTGAAAGAAGGGGAAAGGACTAAGGACTATAGGAAAAGTTGAAGTTGACCGTGCTTGGGTTTTGCTGCGCTTCTTAGCTCTGACTTTGTTTAAAGTAGCGTTGAATTTTTATGACTGTGACGACTTCAAAAATGCTCCAGTTTGGGATGCAAATGTGTCTTAGCTGCCAGTGGGACTTTGTGCCAACAAGCCGTCTCTGGGGTCCCCTCATTTTTTGACTGAGTGTTGTCCGTTGTGTAACAGACAGTTTTCTTCCTTCGCTTAGATCACCGGTAACACTTCGCCAAACGAGATTAGGATGCAGATTCCATATAGTTTATGACGTGGAAAATGACTGTGGAGTTTTTGCTACACCTTAGAGAGCGAGAGTTGATGACTTTGTTTCGTCTTGGGATCCTCGTATAAACTTGAATTTTTTTCCTATTAGGGATGTTATAGCTATATGTGATAAATCCTGGCACGGAAGTGACAAATGATAAAAGATTTTATTTCCATTGGACCGTAAAATTCATAGTTTTTAATTGCCAGTGCTTTAATTAAGAATTTTTGTTTTTATTGGAGTTACTTCTGAGAAATGAGCGAGGAAATAAGGAAAAGTGGAAATGAATGGGAAAACGCGGCGTGGTGTTAACGGCAGTGGGCCGTTTTTTGAAAGAAATGGAAAATGCACAAGCACAATCTTTTTT